>JABTTQ020003418.1:0-210849 GCA_016081115.2 Rehmannia glutinosa
AGCTGATATTATCAAGGTACAGCCAATAACAAAAGTGGTTTAACTTGAAGTCTTTAAAGTCGTGCTCATATATAAAAATATTTATATGCTTATATAATGTCACAGATTAGTGAGGATGAGATTTCATTCCTGACCAAAGGCGATGATCCATATGATGATAGTGTGGTGTTAAAAAGCTTTTTCATCCTAATCTACGACTTTTGCTTGTAAGCGAAGGAAAGGCTGGATGCAGATATTACACAAAGGTAAGGTTGTAAATTGCATTCTTTTTTTACTGTTGGGTCAGGTATGACTTGCATCCGACATCCCACTGCTTCTAATGCTTGTGTGATCAAATTCAAATTTCCCTGTTACAGAGTTTGCGTTTAAAGAGTGATAGCAATTAGCAAAGAATGGATAATTACAAAAACTACCCCTCAGGTTTAGGGTAATTACACGAAAACCCAGATAAAGGGTTTGATTTTGCCTAAAATATTACATGGTCTATCAAAATGGTGGGTGGGGTGGGCTGGCGCAGCCCGGAGCCCATCAGACTAGTGACAAAATTTGGGTCGGTTGGGTCAACCTATTTTTACTCGGGCGTAAAAATATTTACATCCTTTAGCAAATCTAAGGCTTGTACGCATTTACTAAAGCCTTTGTGTTGCATTTTTGTCCGCTTCCCCTTTTCACACTCTTTGGATTTATTTTTGAGAAATTAAATGGAAATTCTGCACATATTGAATTATTCTTTAGGGATAATTACAAAAAAAACCCTTAAGGTTTGGGCTAATTACAAAAAAACCAGAGGTTTTGAAAATTGCAAAACACCCTTGAGGTTTGACTCTATCTTACATTTTTCCCCTTCATAAGAAAAAAACATTTCAATCCCCGGATATTTATAGAAATATTACACTTATGACTTATCCCCTTAAATTTAAAACCATAATCAAACTCGAGAGGCCTTCTTGTAATTTTGAAACATCTTTTTTTTTTTTTTGCAATTACCCCAAACCTCATTTTTTTTTTGTAATTATCCCTGTTCCTTATATGGCTGTAGTATGTTTCTGACTTTCTCCATAAAATGATCCTAATTCAAGGCTCAGAAAAAAAGGACCAAACCTTCTAATATTAGAAAAAAGGACCAAGCCTTTCTGACTTTCTCCACTCTTCTATGTTGAATGTGTTTTCCCTATTCAGTTATGAACTCATTAATATTGGACAAATGTATGCACAGCAATTCAAGGGAAGAGTTTCTGGTGTTAAAGTCAAATCCGTTGACACAAATGGCGCTGGTGATGCGTTTACGGGTGCAATACTTTATTGTTTAGCCTCAGACGTGAATCTTTTAAAGGTTAGCAGATGCAACATTCCTCTGTTACACTAACTCACACAACTTTGCATTTAATGTACTCTTGTTTCATCTTTATACTTCTTAACATTTGCCTTTCATTGGGAGTGAGAGTAGAAATCAGAAGAAATGTTTTCTAACAAAATCTCTATGAATGGAATTTTTATCACGAGTGTGGTGTTAAATATGGGCAAATAAGGGATATACTTTATTGGAAAATTTCCTAAGCTGGGAATATAGAGCAGCACAATTCAATACTTCATCAATACCTCTCCCTAAAAAAGAAAATGAGATTTTGCCATTACAGGATAAGAGAAGGATTGTTTTTCTTGCCGAGTAATCTCATCCCATCGACTTTCTCTGGTTGAGATTGTGTATCTCTATGTTTAGTAATGAAAAGCAAACCCTATTCAAAATCTCACGTTTGATGTGAAAAAAATATGTATCTGATGGATGAAAATACTGTGACTAATCAAATCTATCAACATTTTCGATTTAAATGAGCAGCAGGGGTAGTAGGCCAGCCCCTATTGTTTCTTTTGGAGCATATAATATATTGCTTTGTCTTTGTCTGCTTAGTAATCCTCTCACATTACTATAACCCGAAAAAGAAGCTTATTTTCCTTCACAGTCGCTACGATGGAAACTCGTCCAAGGTCGTTCATTAATTTATGCGTTAATTACAAAATTACCCTTGAGGTTCAGTCTGGTTACAAAAGTAATCCAACTATCTTTCAGAATTACAAATACCCATTGATGATATTTGTTTATATTTTACAAATTGCATCTATTGAGGGGTATTTTTTAAGCAAATACAAACTCAAGGTTTTTTCGTAATACCTTATGAGGTATTTGTAATTATGAAAGATAACTGGGCTTTTTTTTTTTTTTTTTTTTTTTTTTTTTTTTTTTTGTAATTAGGCTAAACCTCATGGGTAGTTTTTGTAATTTGCCCTTAATTTCTTAGCTTCAAACCCTGATTAAGATTTCAGATCTTAGCAGAAAGCATTTGACAATTAGTGTGATCAAGGACTTGAAATTACTATAACCTCCTAAATTATATGTGGTTTCATTATCTAAAATACATCTTAAGCTATGAGTTTTCATATTCTGATAGAAACTATTGGCAGGACGAAAAACGGCTAAGAGATGCTCTCTTCTTTGCAAATGCTTGTGGTGCCCTAACAGTGACCAAGAACGGAGCAATTCCCGCCCTACCAACGAAAGAGGAAGTCCAACAAATTATGAGACAAGTCTCTGCTTGAGAAGAAGAAACAAAATGCAGTTAGCATCTTTAGAGTGGCTGCTGTAAAACCCGAACGTAGTCCGGAGGCAATAATTAGAGCTCTTTTCTTGCTAGTGTTTGTATCTGAGTTCTTGTAGTTGTGAATAAACTGATGCTGATATCAGGTTATGTTTCAATAAACAAAATTTTGCACATTCTGAAATTTGAAAGTTTTCTGATAGTCATTGAAGATAGATTTTATGTTTTTTTTTTTGGCTGGGGAATTTTTCTGTTTCTTTGCTTAGTAACAAAAGTGCATTCCATCAAATGATGGGGAAACTAAAATACATCAAAATTTTGTTCAATCTTCAAAAATCTTCCATGAACTTTTCATTTTAAAAAAGCCTCATTAGTTAATATTTTGACTAATTATCCTTGATTTTTTTGATTAGGAAACTCATAATTGGTTCGTTTTTGTGTTAATGTTTTGACTATTGATTTCTTAAATGTAATTGATACGTTTTGCTTAAAATGCTCAAAATTGATTTATATCAATATTTATTTTATTTTTAATAAATTATTTTTTGGAGAAAAATGTTTTTCTTGCCTTTATATATATATATATATATATGTATTTATATATAGCAAAAGCAATTTTAATTCTTAGAATAAAAAATTAAAAGTTTTCAAAGTTGATAAATTAAGTTGTATAAAAATATTTACTAAATATAGTTAAAGAAAAACAATTTCAAATTTGAATATCAATAAATTTAACATTGGTTTAAGAAGTTCATGTAAAATTAGAGTAAAAGTTAATGGTTGATTTCTTGAAATGCCGAAGTTGATGGAGTATTAGGAAGCACAGACACTTATCTGAGGATGTTATTCGTACCGAATATGTATCCGATACGATACTTTATTCGATACTTCATGGATATAACTACATATGGAAATAGATAAAATTTATTCTATTGCTCATTTTTTTCCAACATTTTTTGTGTGTTTATATGAGTTATCACATTTCAGATTTGAGTAATTATGAGATTTTTGTTTTTTATACTTGAAACATTATTTTTTTAATTATACATAGTACGCTCTCGTATTTTCAATAATATAAAATATATAATTTTATATGTATATATATCAGACCGTATCCTTAAAATTTCAAAATATATCGTATTCCTATACAAGTATTGTATTGTATCCGTGTCCCGTATTCGTATCAGTGCTTCATAATGGAGTAAGTAATGTTTTCCAAAAATAATTTTATTGTTTATTTGGATATAAAAAATAATATCTTAAGAAAATTTCTATAAAAATTTACAAAAACAATATTAAATGACCACCGACACGCCCCGTGATTTACCTAATCGCCGCGACATCGATATAAAGTTATATCCGGGATTAGTAGTGTGAAACCCGACATAAGCCGTGGAGAAAAAAAATGAAGCAAAAACGCGTTCTTATATGCCATTTAAAATAGAAAATAATCTAGTTAACTTTTCGGGAGTTGCAACCCGTCACGTTTCTTTCCCCCCTGCTGTCTGCCGGAAATTACTCCGTCGCTAAAAAGGCACAAATTCAGCGGCGGAAAGAAAGTTTCACCGCCTCACGCCACCCAAAATCGACGTGCACCCCGCATTATTGAATGCAGTTACTATTTCGCTCTCTCTCTCTCTCTGAAAATTGGGCACAATTTTCTGAAGAAGAAACGCTGGGTGCTTGATTGCTGAGATTTGTTTCCAATGGCGACTAACCCCAACCCGATTCCGAACAACAATTCGAGTACATTGTTGCTCCCGAGATCGGCCCTGATGGCTTGGCCCGAGAATCTCCTGTCATCGCTTACACCGAAAAGGTCAGTGTTCTGGAATTTTTAGTTAACATACTCATTGTCATGATGATGATTTTGTTGATTGTCTTTCTTGGTTGCATTTTGGGTTTCAGATAATTGAGGAGGAGCAGCTTCAATTGAGGAAGTACGTTGCCTTTCTCCTCCTTTCAGTAATTGCTGTTTATGTTTGCTTTGAATTGTTTTTTTCCCGTTTTAGCTTAACTGAAAATTTAGTGGCTTCTTTGTTTCAGTTTATATTCTGCTGCAATTTAGCTTTCCGAGGTCTTTCTGTAGCATATTTGTTAAAGTTTGTTCTAGTTTGACATTGCTTAGTTAGATGATTCTTTGATATTACTTTGTCATAGAGAAGAGTTCCTTATTCTTTGTTCAGCCACAGGTGTAGGAAATTGTTTTTCTTGAGGAATACTTGCAGTTTTTTGTATTATGTGATGTCACACGTTGAGGACAACCGAATATATGAAGTTTAATTAGATGGATAAAAAGAGAGATGACTTTTTTAAATTACAGGTTTATAGTTTTGTGACCTTTCTAGAGACTTGGTAAAATTGTTCGATAAATTATATGCTCTGGAAATAATGAATGGCACTCATTCTTCTGGAATGTGTGATCTAACAATCTCGGTTAAGACAGCAAGTAAACAGAAATTTACTGAAGAAGAAAAGGAAAACGATTACGGGACGATGTAAGCAAAATCAGAAGCTAACATCCTTCTGTAAAAGAGAGAAAAAAATCTGTTTAGTTTAGCATTGCATGTCAATATAGATATGGAGGGCCAGGATATCTCAGGAAAATGAAAAGTAAAGGTTGACTAAAGTCTTGATATCTTCATAAGTTTTTGTTTTTTGGGTAAGGTATACCTTCATAAGTTTTTAACCATAAAAGACAAAATGTGTTGTAAACTTTACCACCAGTGTCTCTAACTCATCGTAAATAAGTTTAACTATTTCTGCTAAGCGTATTTTGTTTGTGCTTAAAGCATCACATAGATTAAATTAGGTCCTTGATGAAACCACTTGATGCATTCATGGCCTTTAATATTCAGAGTCGAGGATAAAAGTTTAGTCATCATTTAGATGTTTTCGAGTAAGACATCTCTAAGAAGAGTATGAAAATGTGCGACTTTGGAAAATCTTGACAATTGACCTTGGAAAATTCTTGCTAGCACATTCCTAGACAGCAAAATCTAGAGGTCCAAACAATGTTTAACTGGAGAGAATACTAAAGTTAGATGTGATCATCATATCACTAGAACAAAATCAATTTTACCTGTTTTCCTGCTAAAGTAGTAAAATGTCACAACAATGAGCTGCTGTAAGGGAAGTTCAGGAAGCTTCAGGTCCTTGGTTGAAATTGGGGCATCTTTGTTAAATAGGTTTTCCTTTATTTCCTTGGGGAAATTAAGACTTCACTCATGTTTAAGTGGTCCTCTATTATTGGATCTAATTAATTTGTACATTTTCTGGATTGGTTAATTTAGCATTCAGATATCTGTTTCATCTTATTTAGTGATCAAATAATATGTCGGACACATCCACACAGGTACATTGAAGAAAATTATTCTAAGATTCGTGATGTTGAACGAGAATTATCAAATCTCACAATGGAAATGAAACTTACTGCTGGTCCAAAGAAAGCTGGTATGTATTTGTTGTTGCGTTTACTAATAACTTCCAACGAGTCAAATTGAGTATTTTCTCATTTTTATCTGACACTGTCAGCACTTGAACACATGCGGAAGAAAATAGAAATGTCAACGGAGAGAATCCGTCTTGCTAAGCTGAAAGAAGAACAAGCTAAGAAGGTATGTCCTTTTATATTGTTAAAGGACTGAGCTTGCATCTTTGTCCAATTTACAGATACATTTTCTTTACTTCGAGGTTCGCAACACAAAGTACCACCTGTTACAATTTTTATTTGCTTTTCAAATTACAGTACTAGACATATGGCATGCTTTCTTTCTATTTCATTTAACCAATTTTCAGTTCTAAGAAACGTGTATATTTAGGTATGATTTCTCATTGAGATGAATGAGATACACATGCTCAGTCGAAGATTATTTGACAATAACTGAGAACTCTATCAGTTGGCATTAGTCAGCAACTTCTATGTTTTGAGAGATTGAAATATTTATGAACTGAAGTTTCGAAGTAAAATACTGACTGAGAGAAGTGCGTCCGAATCCATAGTAATATTTCTTTGATTTTAAAACTTGAGTTGACTCAGTCTGACTTACGAGAAAACTAGGATCAGCAAGTAGTTGGCCTTCAATGAGTTTTGTTCAGTGTTTCATTTCATTTGCTGATTTCGTCAACTTTTCAGTTGAGTTGGCTAGTTTTGGAAAAAATCGCTCACAGTGGCTATATATTTGCGAAATAATCCATCAATCAGATCTCTATCACTCAAATTTCACATGCATACTCACATAGATGGATAATTTGACATTCATACTCATATATGAATTAACAAATCCAAAATGAATGTTGTAGAGAAATACTTACTGGGAGATGAAAGAAAATTAAATTTGCAAATCTATTATGCAATTTGTTTTCGTAAATGCTACTACCCCGATTGCTATTTTTTTTTAATTCCATGATTCTTGGTTGAGATTCACCCGAGTTTCTAAAAATACTCACTCCACTCTATTTCTCGTCTGTAGTCATTCTATGTTTCTAAACCTTAATGTGTCAAACCTCTTCAATGGTGCTGTGCTTATGTTTGAGCTGCACAATGCTGTATTTTGGCAAACGATAGTGAAACTAGGTGAAATGGATGAAAAACTTTGAAGCACAGTTTTCACTTTTCAGTATAAATAATTTGCAAATACTTTTCAATATGCGTACCGGTAAAATTTCTAGTTGAATCCAAGGAATTTCACCAGCTAAAAAGAGAATTTTTCCACTTTTTGTTACTTCAATTTACATTGCAGACACTGAGTTTCTTATGTTAGATCCTATCTCATTTCCTACATTTATGTGTTTTTCTCCTTTCTTATACTAGTGGTCTCAGATCACTCAATTCTACTTCCATTATTATCTCTGACAAATATTCTGCTAATCACTAGGCCTGGGAAGCAGCAGCAAAGGCTGTGCAGGATGAGGAAGCTATTAAACAGAAGCTTTGTGAAGATTTAAATAATCTGGTGATAATAAATTTTGTTGACATATCCTGTTTATTTTATGTTGCTATATTAAATAATATTCTTCTGCAGGTCCAGGAAAGTAGCAACTCCCAGCTTTCTAGACTGGAGGAACTGAAACGCCGTCTGGAGGCTATGAACCCAAACAGAGCGTCTTCATCTGTTCCTTCTGTAAGATTTCTCTGTACCTTCATCTAGGAATTTCCATAAGATTTTTGCTTGTCCATCCATCCTTTTCTTTTTTTTCTGTCCATTTTTGTGCTCTCTCTGATGGTTCCTATACTTTAGCAGTGAGATATCTGCCAGTGAAGAAACAGGAAGATGCCTCCCTAACAAACAGCATGATAATCTGTTGGGCTATTTCTGCATAAGAATTTGCTAAACATAAAATTGAATGCAAAAATTCTGATTTCTCCTATAAGTGAAGGTTGAAAATTTTATTTTGTGTATTCATTTTTAAATGCCCAGGCATCAGCATCCTTCGTCATATTTAAACTTCTGTGACTTGAGCAAATCTAACCCTTGGGGCATCCTATGACTATTAACTCTTTTATCATGTTCACCGTTGGTAGATGGAAATCCTAGAGCAATAGTTAAACATAGTCTCATAAATGAAACTCAATACTATATACTAAAAGTATAAAACATGAAAAGCTTGAATTAATCTTTTTTAATTTGTTATGTGACCTCTTATTCTGATTTTTCATTGATGTCGTAGTTTGTTCCCAAATTTTATTCAAATTCAAATGTTACGAAAATAATTGAAGATAAGTTCATATATTTTAACTCATTTTTAACTTTATTACCAACATGATTTGAAATGTTTATTAGCTAGTATATACTTTTCAACTGTCTATAAAAATATAGATAGTCCAATCATGACTTTTTACGAATTTTAGTATGACGCAAATTTGATCAAATTTTTCATACTCCTAGGATTACCCAAATCACTAATTGTAAGACTTGTAGAATAATACCATGAATTTCTTCCATGCTCATTGGTTGAATCACGAATTTAAGACATCAAATATAACAATTATTTTGAATCTGTTGCGTACTGGTATTTGCATCCATTTCTATTTGCATCCGTTTCTTGTACCTCATTAGTAATGTTGATGGCAGATATTGTTCATTTGACCAGATATAATGATTTGATGATATTAGACACTAGTTACTAACTTTGTCTGAGAGAAATCGCCCAATATTAAAATTAACACTCTGGTGAACCAATAACCATTACTCATACCTTGAGAAATTTTATGACTTTGGCCTAAAAACCGTGTTTAGGACGGGAATCAAAGACTCCTACCGGCTAATATAACTCAAGACTCTTCTACCGTTCATACATCGGAACCAGCCAGTGTAGCAACAACAGGAACCGTAATCAGTCAAGGTAACACAGGGAACTCCGTCATAAATGGCCAGAACCCGCATCTTTCTAGCGAAGGCGAGGGAAGAGGGAAGAAGAAAAGTTCAATTCAAGGAAGAGTTAAGGGAATAGGAGCAGTACCTAAGGGTAGAGGTGCTGCGCCATCGGGTTGGACTGGGGCTGGTTTTGATGTGGATGGCAGAGGTTGAGAGCACATATACTGAATATCTGGAAGTATACTGCTGTTCTACCAGGTGTTTTGCATTTGTTTATTTTTTTCATTTTTTTATTGGAAGATTTTCATCTCTTATCATCACAACTAAAACAGGTTAGTAAAGTTCAAGTATCAGTTATAAAATTTCTGTTATATTTACTTACTCTGAGCATCATAAACTTGTTTGTAACTAAACAAGTGAACCATTTATGAAATATATCTGTAAGAATGAACATTAACTTCAGCTGTGACCTTGTCCTTTGTTGTGATGTCTCCTTGTATTTGTTTAAAACTAGCCCAGCCCTTGTTCGAGTTAAACATGGTATCGTCGTTATCTTCTTATAGTGTCTGTGAGTATTAAGGGAGTGCTTCCAAACACTAAATGATCAAAAGTTACTTTTTAGTGTTTACAAATGCTAGCTTCTGTTTCTGTTTCTGCTTCATTTAATCAAGATCTAAAAGTTGGTGGTCGGGTGCTTCTTATTTTTGGAAAAGTGCTTTTGGTATTTTGTAAACAAAATTAGTTTGCTGTTCACATTCTCATCGTCAAATTTGAAAAATATAATTATGGCATACTAATAAAGATTCTCATATTCAAACTGTTTTTTTTTTTTTTCCTTTCAAACACTTCAGATTCTCAACTACTTATACCGTTTGCTATAATAAATCACTTATTCTAGAAACAGAAGTGTTTTGTAAACACTCCCCCTACGAGAGATCTCATGATAATTTCAAGATCTTTTCTGTGAAATTTCCTTTTAGTGACAAGGCTGGCCATTTCTAGGAATGACAGATTCAGATGCCTGTATATATTAACCAAAAATCTAGTAATAGGTAAAGATCCACCAAGTATTTTGAGAAGCCCTTACATGTTTAAACTGTTATCAGTAATAATGGCCATCAAACAGAAGTGTGCATTTTCTGGTCAACAAAGTTAATAAAGGGCTGATTTTGTACCAATTTACTTGGAGTTTTATTATGACCACAGGCATTTCTGCAGGTGTTAGATGGATGTTTAAAGAGATCATCTACTAGTCTGTTTCCAAATTGAATTGTTTTCTGTCAGTCACATGGTTTTCATAGTATCTGAGAATTTCATAATATTGATTATGAATTCATAAATTTTGCAGTACTTTCCTATAAATTGATTTCATGATGGTGATATTTGCCTTGTCCTTGCTTGTCATGGTTTCTCCTCTTCAGTGAA
Source organism: Rehmannia glutinosa (assembly GCA_016081115.2). Lineage (NCBI taxonomy): Eukaryota > Viridiplantae > Streptophyta > Magnoliopsida > Lamiales > Orobanchaceae > Rehmannia > Rehmannia glutinosa. Next base: position 10,337 of record JABTTQ020003418.1, read on the forward strand.
GTTCTCTATTAATTACAAAAAGTACCCATGAGGTTTGGGTTAATTACAGAAAAACCCAACCAAGTTTCAAAACTACAAAAGTACCCTTTAGGTTTGACTCCATCTAATATTTTATGCTAGCCATTAGTTGACCTAATGGAATTTGCTGATGTCATAAAAAAATTGACTTGAAAATCCAAAATGCCCCTACAATATTGTTCAAAAAATTTCCACAAGTTATATATCAAAAACCCTCCCCAAAATCTTACAATTACCTCTGTATGGTCACGAAGAAGAAACAATTTCCACCATCTGGTTTTCCATAAACTACATAGAAGATCCAAAAAATCTGACGGTAGTTTTGTCCATCCACTTCTTTTTTCTTTTGTAATTTTTTTTTTGGAATTCCGTTAGGGGCATTATCGACTTTGCACAAATTCCATTAGCTTTACCACATAGAGTTGTCAATTTCGGCCCGACCCGGTAATAGCACCGGCTTGGGCTCTGATTTTAGAGGACGAAATGAGCTAGGTTTTTCTGGCCCGGGCCGCCAGCGGCCCGATCTAGTTGGCCCGGTTCTTCTAGTGCATTTTTATGGGTTGGGACAGACTAGGCTCAAGAAGTGACGGACAACCACTATTTGGCACGACCCGACCCGTTTTTTTGGTTTGGCCCGGTGGGCAGGCACCTGTCCAGCCCTTCCCAACCCATTTGACACCTCCATATTCCTTGAAACTAAAATGTACTTTTTGTAATTTTGAAATTTAGTTGGTTTCTTTTTTGTTTAAACTACCCCAAACCTCAAAAGTTGGTTTTGTAATTAACCCTATTGATTTCATGATGATGATTTTTGCATTGTCCTTGCTTGTCCTGGTTTCTCCTCCTCAATGAAGTTTTCAATTAATTTCTACCTGTCAAAAATCTTGGCCAGATTTGTGAAACATATGATGATGTCAGTATTTTACTTTTATAATTTTGTGCTTGAATTGAATAAATGCTGCATACTGTGCATTGCTATCATGTTCAACCTGGTGAGGAATGGAAACTGGCAAAGTAGCATTGATTGCCTTGCCAATAATTACTTTTCAAGCTCTTTTCAATTGTGAAAACTCTTTATTGGTTTATATTTCCATCATTTACTTCACCTACTCTGTTCAGAGATCCTAGTATTTTTCATGTTATATTTTATAGGATTAATTACAAAAATTACCATGAAATTTAGCCTGATTATAAAAAAATACAGCTATTTTTTAAAATTACAAATACTCCCTTGATATTTATTTCTCTATTACAATTGCATCCTCAAGAGGGGTAATTATTTGGTAAATTCAAACCTCAATCAGGTGTTCGTGACACTTTAGGAGTATTACTAATTTGAAAGATAATTAAGTTTTTTTTTTTTTTGTAATTATCTTTATTTATACCCCCTCTGTCGCATTAAGATAGGTAAGTAGAGATTTCACACATATTAAGAAAACATAATGAATATAATTGGGATCATAATATTGTCCCATATTTTTTCTATTTTAACCTTGCATTAAATGAGAGTATATCATTGTTAGTTCCAATCAAAGTGAATGAAATAGGGGTAATTTAGTCTATTGTTGTGTAATTAATACTCTCAATAAGGAAATAAATCTACAATTTGGGACGGACAAAAAAGAAATGTGGCTTATCTTAATGGGATGGAGGGAGTATTTGGGATGACAAAGCAGCGAGCTGGTTCAAATCTGGACCCGTAATGAATATGTCCCGTATGTTAGCCTTTTGGCCATAGATATTACTCGTAATGACGAGGTCCAATTCGAGTACTTGCAATGATGAGGTCAATTTTTTTAAAAGAAAAATTGGATTAGTCATGTCCGAGCAGGTTTTAGGTTCCAAACTCGTCATATTGTCATCCCTACTTTTTTATATATCTTTTGCAGAGTGCTTGAATAATGGATAGATATTTCATTTGTAACAATAAAAATTGAAAATTGATATTTGTTTATCAATTACTCATTGGGTGTAGCATTTCTAATATCAGAATCTTAATTGCACAAAAATGAGTAGCCTTTCTCAAAAGGACTGGAGTTTCATTAAATTGGTGGCGCAGTCAGAGAGGCCATTCTTGGATCTCTTTCCATCATTAATGTTGACCCATCATCACAAATTGATTTTTCTTTTTTTGATCAAATATTAATACACTACCATGTGCTCCAATTTCAAATTCATTGCATATTTGCATGGCATTTACTTGTGCATGTTCATATTGCTATTCTCAAATCCTCATGGACATTTACTTTAATGCCCTTAATTAAAATTCCCCCATTATTTGCCAGACCATCTGTGCTATGTTATTTTGTTCTCTTATGTGGGGAATCTCACATTTTCATTATTGCTAGTTGCAAGTGACTAAGGGAGTGTTTGCAATGGGGAAAAAATATCAAATTTTAGTGTTTGCAAAAGTCAATTTCTGCTTCTGATTTGACTTCATTTAATTAGAATTGACAAGCAAGACGAGGGGTGTTTTAGTCTTTTAGATTTTCTAATTCTACAATTGGTTTGACTTTTGCACATAAATTTTAACTTATTAAGTAGGGAAATGTATGACGGAATCAAAACTCAAGTGAATTTTTGTAATTTTCAAAAACCTTTAAGCTTTTTTGTAATTAGCCCAAAACTCAAGATTTCCTCCCTTATACTCCCTCCGTCCCAATAAGATAGTCAGATAGAGTATTTCACACAGATTAGAGAACACAATAAATATAATTGGGATCATAATCTTTTTTCATATTCTTCCTACTTTGTGCTTGCATTAAATGAGAGTATATTATTATTGCACTCAAATAAAAGGAATTAAATACGGGTAATTTAGTCTATTAATGTGTAATTAATACTCTTAATAAAGAAACAAATTTATAATTTGGGACGGACGAAAAAAAAAATGTGGCCTGTCTTATTGAGGGAATAATAATTCAGAACTCCTAGACTATGGAGTCCACTCAAGTACAAATCCTGATTTAGTATGAATTAGCCCATAGGACTTAAGGAGTATGCTCTCTTAGGAAAGTCATAATTGAAATTCAACAAATAACTTAACAAGTGTACATTTATTTAAATTAGAAATTTACAACTACAAAAATATTGGCCTTGTATGGATGTATTTTCAAGTTCAATTTCCAGTTTCTAGTGTAGGAAAATGAATTTTGAAACTTTATTGATTTTCGTGTGAGAATTGAGAATATGTTTGATTTGTAGTCTAAATTTCCAGTTGGAAATGAACATATGTTTGATTATAGCTTTTTTGAATGTATTTTTGATATAAATTTGCGTGAATGCAGTTTATTTTAACATAGATTTTTGTGATTATCATGAAAAATTATTTGGTCGTGTTTTCAAAAGAATATTTAGGAAAAAGTGAAAAGCTGAAATGACTTCATTTCTACTAGAAAAATTTCTAAACAAACATAAACTCATTTCTGGAATAGTTGGAAAGTGGAAAACTGCTCTTGAAAACACAACCATGCAAGGCCATATATTTTGAGCATGGATCCTCTCCATTTAGAATGTGTAAATTTATTGTGCATTTGGAGAGATAAAGACATATATGCATCTATACATACACCTATACATACACATACATATATACAAGTGTATGTGTAGATGTACATGTGTCTTTCTCTCTCCAAACGCACAAAAAATTTACACATCCTAAATGAAGATGATCCATTTCCATATATTTTCGGAACATGAGGATGAGGCTATGTATGTAGATAGACAAAACATGTCAGTGCAATGCGAGATAGAAAATAGGAAGAAGATAAGCATATTTGAACATGGAATGATGGCATCAACAAACATCACTCACTCTTATGACATGGTGGGTATCAATCAATACTGACAATCACACTCCTTTGCAAGCTTCAATTATACTCCATCTTTTTTTTTTTTTTTTTTTTTTTTGATAAGCTCGAACAAGCTTCACGCCCGACTATCGCCCGAGACAACACTCCACTCCTCATTCTTTGCCGCCAAGGTAAACGCGGGATGTGCGCGGCGAGTGTCGACGGGGTGTGGACGTACAACCGAGATCCTCTCGATTAAAGAGAACAATTATGTTCGACCCCCAATCTACTAATAACGATCTCTCCCGAATCGAACCCACACGGATGCTATTCAAGTATGAGTTCCCACCAAATCTTCACCGAATTTCGATATGCCCTGGGAGCAATTTGATGGAGAAGGGATATGAACCACGACCTCCACCCCACAAACAATTTGATGGGCGGGGATTTGAGCCGACCTCCATCCCACAATGATTCTTTGTGGTGGCGAAGTGGAGGCTAAACCACCTGGTTAACAAATTCTAGAAAGCTACATATTTTTCTTAAATAATAATAGGGATAATTACAAAAACACCCCTGAGGTTGCGGCTAATTACAAAAAACTCAGAGATGTTTTAAAATTACAAAAAATCCTATCAGCTATGTTTATGTGTTAAATTTAAGGGGGTGACTGTTGTATTTTTATAAATATCAGGGGGGTTTTGATATGTTTTTTGCTTATGTAGGGGGAAAATGTAAGATGGAATCAAACCTTAAGGTTTTTTTATAATTTTCAAAAATCTCTGGATTTTTTTGTAATTAGCCCAAACCTCAAGGGTTTTTTTTGTAATTATCCCATAATAATAATAATAAGAGATAATACAAAAAGAAAAGGCCCTAAGGTTTGGGCTAATTAAAAAAAAATCCAATTTTTTTTGAAAATTGTAAAAATTCCTTAAGGTCCGATTTCGGCTTACATTTTCTATTTCATAAACAAAAAAATATTTCAAATACCCTCTAATATTTCTAAGAATATTATAGTTATTCTCTTAAATTTCCTCTATATGAATCTTCTACATAAAGTGCCCACAACATTAATGAGAGACATAAAGAGGAAATAAGCACAAAACAAGAAAATAAATAAAAGTGAAACCCGAAATCCCGTCACCCTTCCATTGAGGGAAGATGATGGAAAAATGAGACAAAGGACGACGACTTTTTTTTAAGGGTTAGAAAGAAAAAAATCCTATCAGTTTTAGGTGACCAAAATTGACCAACATCAACATTTATATCATTAACTTTTTTAAAATAATGGTCGAAATTAAACTATACTTTTTAATGAAACAAGGAAGTATTGAAAATGCGAGACCCCATTGTTGTAGATAATCTTAGTTATGGTTATTAAATATATTCCCATCTTATGCACTGACACCTATCCATTGATACTTGAGTATGTATCAGTATATATAGTTAGGGCAGCTGCAGGTTTCCGTTGGAAAAAAATATATTTATATATATATATATTTATTTAATTCTGGGATCACTGCACTTGTGTCTCTCTGCAATTTCAAATAGGGGCGAGGATTTCCCTCCTTTATAAAATCATATATGCAAATTCAAATCATAAATGTCCATTGACTTATTAGAGCGGAAATACAAAAATGGTCTTGTAACTTTACCTAGTTGGTGTTGTATAAAATGGGAATGAAGCACATGGGAGTGTTTCAAAAGAAGTCTCATATTCCACATAGAATTGGTATTAAAGTTTTCTTCACTTTATTAATGGGAGACCCACATGGGCTTAGTAAAAAATGGGCCAAGTGATTAAGGGGGCCTCGCGCACATAAATAGCTGGGCCAAATTTGCCGATTGTAATGTAAAATCGGCGATTTGCCCCCCTGCGCGGGCGATATAGTCGCGGCTCGCATTAGTTTTGCAACCTAAAAACTAATTTTATTTTTTGCTTATTTAAAACCTTACCCGAAAATATATTTTTAACCTTCCCTCAATCATCCTATTTTAGCCTAAATAGAATTACTATATATTATCAGATGTGAGCCTACCTATTTTTCATAGGGTGGCTATGGCTGGCCCTTTGTCCCTCTCAACCTATAGCCGAAAGCTTGTCTCCCCTAAAAGCTATGGCCACGTGTTTGTCCCTCTGCTCAAATTATTATCTTACCGTTGGAATTGTTCTATAAGGACAAAACTTCAGAAACACAAATTTAACTTCATCACTCTACTCCTCACTTCATATTTGCTGGGTTACAGATTACGGGTTTTTGTTCGTTCAAATTGTTCCGTTGAATCCTGGGGGATTACGAAAATAAATCCTTTAGGACAGTGCAACTCTTGCACGCCTCGGAGATTATTTTGCTCATTCAAGCTCTGTACGAAAATATTTTGCCAACATTCTGAAGGATTTATCATGGAGCTTGATAATAATGCTGACCAACTCAACGCACCTCTTCAGAATAATATCCCTGCACCTGTTCCGAATGTCACTGCATCAGTCTTTGTTCCAATTGCTCCGCATACGCCGACATTCCCGTACGCCAAGCCATTTCCAGACATCTCCAAAACCGAAATGTTTAGCGGTCAAAATTACAGACGTTGGCAGGAGCGGATATTTTCCATCCTGGACATGCACGGTGTTGCTAATGTACTGACACAAAGCAAGCCTCAACCTTCTGATGATCCAAAGGAAATGGAGATGTGGATTTATGCTAATAAGGTTTGTAGACATACAATTATTAGCACTCTTACTAATGATTTGTTTGATGTCTCTTGTTCTTACAAGGAGGCGGGGATTTTGGGAGTCATGCATTTGAAATATTTGCCGAAGATCTTTGGAAAAGAAGTTTGTCATCGGAAATTTTTACAAATGGGAAATGGTGGATGGGAAGGATATCAAGATACGGATCAACGAGTATCACAAGCTCTTTGGAGGATTTGAAGATAGAAAACATCACCCTACAAGAGGAATTAAGTTGGTTTCTTGATCGAAAAGTTGCCAAACTCGTGGAAAGACTACAAGCGACAATTAAAACATAAACACAAACAACTATCTCTTCACGATCTAATTACTCACATTATAATCGAAGATACCAACCGAAGGGAACTCAAACTGAGCAAAGGGAAGGAAATAGCTACAACTGCAAACATGGTGCAAGGTAATTTTAATAACAAGAATGTTAAAAATTTTAATCAGACTGATTACAAGCCTAAAGTGAATAACTCCACCAACTTTAAAAAGAAAGGAAACTGTTATGTTTGTGGAAAGCACGGTCATCATGCACATCGGTGCAAACATAGAAAAGAAAAATGGCAACCCTCAAAATCGAAATGGAAATCCTCCAAAGCCAAATGCAAATTTGGTTGAAGGGGATGATATTGTTGCTGCGGTGCTTTCTCAAATTAATCTTGTGGCCGATGTGAAAGAATGGGTGATAGACTCTGGGGCTACCAGGCACATTTGTGCAAATAGAGAAGCCTTTATGTCCTACAATTCTGTGGGAAATGAAGAAGAACATGTGTATCTCGGGGATTCTCGAACTGCACAGGTTCTTGGCAAAGGCAAAGTTATATTTAAACTCACATCTGGCAAGACCTTGTGTTCACTTGGTTTTATACCATTGATTTGGGTTTCCTAGAGTTGAGTTTTGTGTTGTTTTTGAGTATTTTGAGTCGTTTTTTGTTATATCTCATAGGTTAGGCATTAATTTCTATTGTTTCGAGTCATTTGAGAGGCCAAGCCATGTTGAGGGACAATTATATTGAGTCTAGAGTCATTTTAATGAGTCGTGTGTCAAAATAAGCAAGGATGATCAAACAACGAAAGATTGATTTGAAGAAACGTCCAAACGCGTCTGGAATTTCTAGCACTGGCAGGTTTTAGTATTTTGGTCATAACTTTCTCTACAAATTTTCTATTGAGCTGATTCAAGTGGCTATGGAAAGCTAAGAGAGAGGGCTACAACTCTTATGAAGACACCCAAAGCAAATTCGGACGTTTGGATGGCGCTACAGCGCAAAAACGAGGCGCTGCAGCGCAACAAATGAGCCGTTAGTGTGCCCAAAAGCAGCCGCGCGGCGCCGGGAGTGTTCTCTGCGCTGCAGCGCCCGACACGAAAAAAAGGGCCGTCTGGGTTTGTGTTTTGGCGCAGCGCCATTTTTCAATGACTGCATACTGGGCGGACAAAACAATGAAAGTCCGATTTTTAGATCTAAAAGGAGGGTACTATAAATAGATACATGGGAGGCTTGATCTAGGGTATGGAGGACACTTGGAGATGAAAACCAACACCACCAAGACACAAGGAAAGAGTTGGGGAAGAAGATTGAAGACATTTATCATCTAGAAATAGATAAGATTCTTCTTTAATCTCTTTAATTCCTTCTTTGTTATTTCTTGCATATCATTTGAGATGCATTCTTATTTGATTATTGATATTTGTATTTTCATCATGAGCTAAACACTATAATTCTAGAGGGATGATGTAATCTATGTTTGAACTTATGTTTTGATATTGTGGTTTGTCAATCTAGATTTCCCAATATATTTGTGCTATTTGGATTTATTGCTTCTAAATTACTTGATTAATAATTTAGAGTGTTTGGTGTATTTGATTTGACACTTGAGAGAGGTAATTGAATACATGGCCTTGGAATATCATAACCTAGGATTTTATAGAATTGAGGGATTTGCGAATCCTTTGAAGTCATCAACCAAGATTCATAGTTTTTATTGAGATTTCAATTGGTGAATTTTATAGAGATGTTGATTTCCCAATTGTGATCTAAAATCATTTGGCACTCGAGAGAGGAAATGATTATTGTAGAAATCTTGACTTATAAATTGGTAATTTGTGATTGATATACCATATTGATAATATAAGGGAAAACTAGATTCATCACACCTCTAGAATTCATTCTCCCATAGATTTAGATGTTTATATTTTGATTAGTTATATCTAGTTGTTTTTATTTATAAATTGAGACATCCACCTATTATTGATCTGTCAAATATAGCGTAGGTAATTTATACTTGGTACTTATACACGCATTCCCTGTGGATACGACAACCCTACTCATATCACTATATTAAAACTTGACACCGTAGACTTGCGGTTAGAAAATTCTCTAACAAGTTTTTGGCGCCGTTGCCGGTGAATGTGTTTTGTGTGATATCAAGGTTGATTGCCTAGTTGTAATTTGACAATTTTTTTTGTTTTCTTTTATTTGTTCTAATTTTGTGTAATTGTTTTAGGCACATCGTTGGATGGAATTATAATTTATGCACATACGTGGCCAATCGATGATGCTTCTGGGATTTTTGGAAGTCAAAGAGTGAACAATTTTGTTCCTTATTATCTACCTCAAGAAAATGTATGGGCCCAAAATATGGCAAATCATGAAACCTTTCATCAGCCACAAGAACAATTGTCTAGCTTGGAAGAAACACTTTATCAATTTCTAGACGATTGTGAGGCAAGAAGACGACAAGATGAGATAAAACGTCGGTCCGAGTTGGAAAAAATCTTCTTTGAGTTTATCGAAGAGTGTAAGATAAGAAATCGAGAAAGTGATGATAGATTACTACAAACCGAGGCAAGCATTCAACAAATTGAGATTACATGTCAAACTATGTCAAAGTTACTCCAACAAATGATTGACCAACTTAATAATGAAGAGTCGTCATCATTCTTGGGACCTGGTGAAATAGAAAATCATGAACATGAATTGCCCATTATGAAAAAGGTGGACGTCCTTCAAAATTTGGAGGAGACTTTTGAAGAGTGCAATCCGATCTTACAAGAGGAGGAACCACATCAAATTAACTCAGGGAGTATCTCTATCTCTCACTCAATTGAAAATCCTCATATTGACAAAAATATGTGCACTTTGGATGTAAGCTTCAATACAAATGTATCAAATTTTAAGAAGCATACACTTGAAGGAACAATGTTTGAAAATGATGATCAATTAACATGTTCTACAGATTTCATGATATTTAATGTGAGTAAAGATAGAAATATCTTTACTATGATTGATAAACCATTTTTCATCATTAGGAACACATTTTTTGATTTCCAAAAGACCATCAACATTCGGATCCTTAATCATCCACGTCTTATATACACTAAAGGATCGCTTATACTGTTGGAAAATACAAAGGCGTGGCATGATCGACACTTGTTTTTGGATCCCGATTGAGTAAAACAAAAGTCTGGCTAAAGATTTTAAATTTAGCGCTTCTTGGGAGGCAACCCAAGCTCATTTTACTTGCTTTCATAGTTTGATTAGTTAGAATGTTTGTGTTTTATTAGAAGTAGTCATGTTGCATCTCACCCTATCCCTCTTGCATGCTCATTACGCGATTCTTGTGAAATTATGTGCAAAAGGTGCTTATTGTGATAGTATTTGGATGCATTGAAATTTTGGCATAATTTGATATATAATTGCATATACATCATTTACCTTGATTTATGCCCACCATGTGTTTGATAAAATGCCTCAATGAGAAATTTAACACTTTTGCATACCCTTCTTGGTTGATTGCTTGGAGGAGTTCACATGTCGATCACAATTATATAACATTGATGTAGCTTCCATGGTCTTCACATGATATTGTGGTACTTTACCCCATTGCTCGTTTCCATGTTTGGTTTTGTTTGACAGGTTGGTATTGTGCCTCCTAAATCATAGAAAGGCAAGGAAAAAGCCATCGACACTATGGAGTGCTACCAATTGGCCTTGTTGCTTCTCTTTCACCCCACGATTCCGACGAGGAGTTGCACCTCTTCCATTGAGGACAATGGTTATATTAAGTTTGGGGGAGTGGTAATACCTTTTTCAGTTTGTGATCCTACTTTCGTCGTGTTTTTTTTGTGTCTTGTATATTTGCTTTGAGTTGAGTCGAGTCGAGTCATTTGTTGAACTGTAGAACTGCATGACTAAGTGAATTTGTCGAATATGAGTTAAACGGTCAAAAGAGCATGTGTTTAAGCGGTGATCTATGTTTCGTTCCATTAATTCCATCTACATGCATAATTCAGTTGATTTATTTGAAAATGATTTATGAAGTTGAGTGTTTCTTATATGATCCCACCAGATTCTAGAACTTGTCTGATCACTAGTCGAGACAAAATTCTAGGTGAAGTAACATTAAGGAAATGATTTAGGCCATCTTTTAACAAGCTAGAGCCAAAAATGCCTATCTTTATATTATATATTTTCACTAGTGTTCCCTTTGAGCCTGTTAAACCCATTCTTTGGCAACAAATCTTATACCTTGAGCCTACATGTGAAAATCCTAATGACCCATCACTCATACACACAAAATGTTGAAGGTTGAGGAGGGTATGATAAGTAGGGTATATGTTCACTTGCATGAAGTTGCCGAGAAAAAAAAAGAAAATATGAACCCTCATGTGTAAAAAAAAAAAAATTTTGGGGGTTTCGAAAAAAAAATCAGTGAATTTAGGCTCATAAAAGGAGAACAGTGGAGAATTCAACAAAAGTGAAGGTAGCTATTTTGTTTGGCAATTGGTGATTTGAAGTGATAATTGTGTGTTTGGGTGAGTTGAGCCACTTAATCCTATATTTTCCTACCTTACCCTAAGCCCACATTACAAGCCTTGAAAGTCCTATTGATCCTTGTGTTACATTAGCCTACATTAGTGGAGATTAGTGTGAATGACAAGCTTATGGAATCCGGTAAGCATTTCATCTGGATATTCAGAAAGTGGATCATTTTGATAACACTTGATTGCGTGAATCTATTTGAATAATGTAAACGGAATTGGCATGAACATTCAACACATTTGATCACAATGTCAAAACACATGCTTGATTGATAGTGAAATGAGTATGAGACAAATGATATTGGTTGTGAAGTTTTGCAGTTTGTTTGTATTGTTGTGTCTTGTATTTTTCATTTTAGAGTTGTAATTGCTTGAGGACAAGCAATATTATAAGTTTGGGGGTATTTGTTCACTTGGTTTTATACCATTGATTTGGGCTTCCTAGACTTGAGTTTTGTGTTGTTTTTGAGTATTTTGAGTCGTTTTTTGTTATATCTCATAGGTTAGGCATTAATTTCTATTGTTTCGAGTCATTTGAGAGGCCAAGCCATGTTGAGGGACAATTATATTGAGTCTAGAGTCATTTTAATGAGTCGTGTGTCAAAATAAGCAAGGATGATCAAACAACGAAAGATTGATTTGAAGAAACGTCCAAACGCGTGGAATTTCTAAAGACTGGGGGTTTTAGTATTTTGGTCATAACTTTCTCTACAAAATTTCTATTGAGCTGATTCAAGTGGCTATGGAAAGCTAAGAGAGATAGCTACAACTCTTATGAAGACACCCAAAGCAAATTCGGACGTTTGGATGGCGCTACAGTAGCATGAAAACGAGCGCTGCAGCGCCCGAAAAAAAAAGTGGCCGCCTGCAGGTTTGTGTTTTTAGCGTAGCTGCCCATTTTCATTTTCAAGGCAATAGCTAGCTGTGGGCGGACAAAACAATGAAAGTCCGATTTTTGGATCTAAAAGGAGGGTACTATAAATAGATACATGGGAGGCTTGATCTAGGGTATGGAGGACACTTGGAGATGAAAACCAACACCACCAAGACACAAGGAAAGAGTTGGGGAAGAAGATTGAAGACATTTATCATCTAGAAATAGATAAGATTCTTCTTTAATCTCTTTAATTCCTTCTTTGTTATTTCTTGCATTTCATTTGAGATGCATTCTCATTTGATTATTGATATTTGTATTTTCATCATGAGCTAAACACTATAATTCTAGAGGGATGATGTAATCTATGTTTGAACTTATGTTTTGATATTGTGGTTTGTCAATCTAGATTTCCCAATATATTTGTGCTATTTGGATTTATTGCTTCTAAATTACTTGATCAATAATTTAGAGTGTTTGGTGTATTTGATTTGACACTTGAGAGAGGTAATTGAATACATGGCCTTGGAATATCATAACCTAGGATTTCATAGAATTGAGGGATTTGCGAATCCTTTGAAGTCATCAACCAAGATTCATAGTTTTTATTGAGATTTCAATTGGTGAATTTTATAGAGATGTTGATTTCCCAATTGTGATCTAAAATCATTTGGCACTCGAGAGAGGAAATGATTATTGTAGAAATCTTGACTTATAAATTGGTAATTTGTGATTGATATACCATATTGATAATATAAGGGAAAACTAGATTCATCACACCTCTAGAATTCATTCTCCCATAGATTTAGATGTTTATATTTTGATTAGTTATATCTAGTTGTTTTTATTTATAAATTGAGACATCCACCTATTATTGATCTGTCAAATATAGCGTAGGTAATTTATACTTGGTACTTATACACGCATTCCCCGTGGATACGACAACCCTACTCATATCACTATATTAAAACTTGACACCGTAGACTTGCGGTCAGAAAATTCTCTAACACCTTGGCTCTCAATGAAGTACTTCATGTGCCTACTATTAGGGCAAACTTGGTTTCTTTTCTCTTGTTAGGAAAGGCTGGAGTTAAAGTGTCATTTGAATCTGACAAGATTATAATGACAAAAAATAATGTCCTTGTGGGCAAAGGCTATTATAATCAGGGTCTGTTTGTACTCAATGTTTCTGATGTTATTAATAAAACTGCATCTTCTTCTGCTTATATGATTGATTCTATTAATTTATGGCATGCTAGATTAGGACATGTTAGTACGAGTTATATTCGTAAAATGCAATCACTTGGTTTAATTTCTGGAATGAATAATACTTGTCCGAATAAATGCGAAATATGTTGTGAAGCTAAATTGACTAAGAAAACTTGTTTTTCTAAGACATCGAGAATCAATTGCTTAGTCTAATTCATACCGACTTAGGAGACTTGAAACAAACTATGACTCGAGGAGGTAAAAACTATTATGTGACCTTTATAGATGACTATTCTAGATACACTAAGGTATATTTGCTTAAAAATAAAGACGAAGCTTTTAACATGTTTCGACTATACAAATCAGAGGTTGAAAATCAATTAGATAAAAAGATTAAACGAGTTAGATCAGATAAGGTGGCGAATATGTTTTATTTAATGAATTTTGTGAACAAGAAGGAATAATTCATGAAGTCACTCCTCCATATTCACCCGAATCAAATGGTGTAGTTGAACGAAAAAATAGAACTTTAAAAGAAATGATGAATGCTATGCTCATTAGTTCAGGTGCTGCTGATAATCTTTGGGGTGAAGCTATATTATCTTCATGTCACTTACAAAATAGAATTCACTATAAGAAAACCGGAAAGACACCTTATGAGTTATGGAAAGGTTATCAACCTAACCTAAAATATTTAAAAGTGTGGGGGTGTCTAGCAAAAGTTATGTTACCTGATCCTAAGAGAAGGAAAATAGGTTCTAAAACATCTGATTGTCTATTTATTGGTTATGCTGATCATAGTGCTGCGTATCGGTTTCTTGTTTTGAAAAGTGATGTGTTAGATGTTAATACAATTGTTGAAACAAAAAATGTTGAATTCTTTGAGCATATTTTTCCTTTAAAAACTGATATAATTTCTCATGCGCCTGCTGAATCTACTTCTTATACTCCTATTGAACACAATGTTGAAAATTCTTTTGAGGAGTTAAGAAGGAGTAAGAGACAAAGAAAAGAAACTTCTTTTGGAAATGATTTTTATACATATCTTGTAGAAAATGATCCTTTAACATTTTCCGAAGCTGTTTCATCTTCTGATTCTTTATATTGGAAATAAGCCATTAAAACTGAAATTGATTTTATTGAACAAAACAAAACTTGGACTTTGGTTGATTTGCCACCTGGAGCTAGACCTATAGGTTGCAAATGGATTTTTAAGAAGAAATATAATCCTGATGGAACCATTGAAAAATATAAAGCTAACACTCAATTAAAGAAAAATTTAGGTGATCTTGTGGCTCAATCTGAATATGCACAGATTATTGGGAGTCTGTTGCATTTAATGAACTTTTCTCTCCCGGGCATAGCTTACGTTGTGTGTAGATTGAGCGGATATACTCATAATCCCAATCGTGACCATTGACCGCAATAGTGGACTAATGAGATATTTAAAAGGTACCATGAACTATTGTATCATGTATAATGGATATCCTGCTGTACTTGAAGGATACTGATGATGCGAATGGATCTCGATTCGGATGAAATAAAATCCACTAGTGGTTACATATTCACTCTTGTGGGGTACGATTGCTTGGAAGTCACTAAATAAACTATCATAGCAAAATCTACCATGGAGTCCGAGTTTGTTGCCTTGGAGTTAGCGGCAATGAGGTGAGTGGTTGAGAAACTTCTTAGAGATATTCCATTAGGTTCAAAACCAACACCTTAATACATGCATTGTAATTGTCAAGCAAAGAATATGCTTAAATATGCACAAAAACTTTTGCAAATCACATCAATATGCTTAAATATGCACAAAAAGATTATATCTATACATCATAACTGTATTGAAAAATCATCACGAAATAATCCTAGGTATGGAACAGAAACAAACTATATATGCAATAAAATATTCTATTTATACATCATAACTGTTTTTATAAAAATCAACAGTAAAAAAAATCCATATGAACAGAACTAAGAATGCAACAAAAACTATTCTAAATATGCATCATAACTGTTTTGAAAAAATCAAACACAAAAAAACATTCATATGCATGCAAAATAAAACAGAACTAAATATGCAACAAAACCATTCTATGTATGCATCATAATTGTTTTTAGAAATTAACACAAAATATTCCTAGGCGTGCAACAGAAAACAAAACTAAGTATGCAACAAGACTATTCTATTTATACATCATAACTGTTTGGAAAAAAATTATCACAACAAACAAATCCACTAGCCATGTTTCTGGTTGTGCCTTTTTATAATAGAGCCTACAAAATTGTAATTTCCCGGTTCCACTTAATTCATGTGAAACAACTTTCATGACTTCAACCTCTGTAAAGCACGATCTACTCATTCAATCTATAGTGCACCATACCTAAAAAAATCCTAAAATAACGAGCACAACGAAAACTGTTATGTATATGTATATGGACTCAACCAAGTTTCAAGAACTAATTTTTCAGACGGTATGTTTATGAACTCACCCAAGTTTCAAAAATTTTAAGCAAAAATTTCAAGAATATCTTGTACACGGCCAACCCATACAAAAACCGAACGAAAAAATCTTACACACTACGCGAAAATACACGAAAACCTGAAAAAATATGTTAGAAAACGAAGAAATCACCGAAAAATAATTTTAATATTATATGCAAAAAGTTTCAGAAAAATGAAAAAAAAAGAAGAGAAAAAATGTAGTAACAAATACTGTATAAAGAATTCGAAATCTACAGACAACGTTCTTACCGAGTTTTTCTTCAATGTCCCTCTTCTCTTCCAATGTCTTCCCTCTTCTCTACCAAGCGATGGTCGGTCTTCAATAGCAGACATTTTTTCTTTGTTTTGTTGAGAGAGCAGTTTAAAGTTAAAGAGACGTGCATATTCAGATTTGGGATAGATACACTTCCCAAGATTCATGGTGCAATCAAATATCCATCTTAACAGATTACCCACTAATTTACAACACTATCCTTAATTAAAAAACCGGCCCTATGCACATTTACAATAATAACCCTGTAACCGTTTTTAATATTTTAAAATACCTTAAATAATGTAATAATCTAAACCCTCCAAAATTAAGGATAAACGACCCAGATCAGTCCCTACGATCTCACCCCAGCATATTGGTCTCATTTGAACCAATACCTATATATATATATATATATATATATTTACAAAATATTGTGGGATTCCTACTGAAGTTTACTTAAAGTTGATGTATACACAAACTATATTTTTTTTAAATAATTAACAAGTACAGTGCCGGTCTGTTTTGTTACGGTATATACGGTTATTTATAATCTCCTCATGATAAAGGGATATGGGAGTTCACGCGCCGCAGTTGAAATTCTAGTAAAATAAAGTTACTCTCCTATTTTTATGGTTCCTTTTCTTGACTAAAGAAAATATACCGTGGACTCGTTTTTTTTTTTTTTAAATTTCCCAAAGGTAACGACTAGATCAATTTTTTTAAAAAATAAATAAATTCCCAGTCGTTACTTGAAGTAACGACTGGGATATAATTTAAAAAAATAATTTGAATCCAGTTGTTGATACACCACTTTTATTTTTTCAAAGCCTCCTATTTCTACTATATTAGTGTAATAATTTCTCCCATCTACAATATTCAATTAAAAAACCCCACAAAAAAAGTGAAAAGTTACATTTATGCACTAGAGTTTTTTTTTTTTGGATCAATTATTTATAAACTAGAGTTAATTCAAATAAATCAGTTTTTTATTTTTTTTTTTTTTGAAGTAGCTTTTTATTCTTTTCTACTATAGAGTTTACTGAGATTGGAGTACTAGTGTATTACCATTTATTGGTCGCGGGCTCATCTTTCCATAAATTGGGAATCATGACCATATGATTCTCCTAATATGTACCCACTTTTATGAAAAGTGATTGAAATAGAATCCTCCTTTTTTGTTTGTGTCACATGAATAATTTTTGCACTACAAGAAAAAGTTCACAAATTCCTTAAGAATTTTTTTTTCTATGAGTTGAAAGGAGTTTGATGTCAAAAGAAATTGAAAAATTCAGATTTGAATCTCTTCGTAAAGGATAAATAATACCACTTGAGATACAAATTTGTGGTAAATCTTTTATTAGAATCATGTTGATACACTTATTGATTTAAGTATATTAACATGTAATAAGATTTAAAATCGCAAGCGTTATACCATTTTTTACTGTATTATTACACTAGAGTACTGTCTATCACGTATAATCTATTTACTATTTAGTATGTATAGACAAGAATTGTCTTATATTTAATTATTTCATTTAAAGTTATGCTTACTTAGGATATCAAAGCCATGACCAAAAGTTACATCACATCAAAGTTTGATGAGATAAAAAAAAAAGTTAAATAAACACAAAATGAAAAACCCAAAATCGCCCATTTATCACCCTCTAAACTTTAAAAAATATATTTAATTCCACACCCTTTTCACTTTATACAAGCCTTGTAGACATCTTCTCCACGTGGACGATTCCCACAAAACATCACTAATGGCATCTCGTCACGTGATACCTCTCCCACCCCACGTGACCTCTGTCGGCTTTCTGTCTCCCCTGTTCCTCCTCCTCCGTACGATCGCCGCCGCCGACCACCACCGCCA
This sequence comes from Rehmannia glutinosa, assembly GCA_016081115.2. Lineage (NCBI taxonomy): Eukaryota > Viridiplantae > Streptophyta > Magnoliopsida > Lamiales > Orobanchaceae > Rehmannia > Rehmannia glutinosa. The sequence goes on from JABTTQ020003418.1 coordinate 28,426, forward strand.
CCGTTTCACGCACTAACGACTCCACGATTTCACCTTCAATCTCACACACTAACCTCTCCCCTTCCTCCTCGAAACAAAACCCATTAAACCGCGACTTACAAAAATCCTTATCAATCAAGAAATCAATATCTTCAAGCACCCGACAATCCGCCGCCGGAAAACTCTCTATTTTCTTGCACAATTCATCGGCCAAACCAAAACGATCGTTTTCAGTAACCCACGTCTTGAAATCGAAATGGGGTTTTAAAATCTCAGCCAAAAGCTCGTCTGTTAGCTGGAAAATCAGCTTTCTGTTACTCCGGCGGCTTAGTACGGCGGCGGAGGCGGCGGCGGTGGGGTGGAAGAGTTCGAGGTAGTAGAAAAATGAGGGGTCGAGTGGGTGTGAAGGGGTGTGCCATTTACCTAACGTTAATGGGGTGAATTTGTCGTTGATGCCGGCGCGTTTCAAGATTTTTTGGACGTAAGATTTGTACTCTGCCGCGGCGGAGGAAGTGGTGGCGCAACCGTTAGTGTTGTCTGGAAGGACGGTGGATTTTTGATGGCTGTACGAATGGCTCGGATTACAAGATAACTGTGTGTTCCTTTTCGATGAAAGAGCATCTGATACCTGTGGCTGTGACTGCAATTTTTTCACACACGCCAAATTATTATTAATTAGGGATAATTACAAACATACCCCTGAAGTCTGGGCTAAATACAAAAAACCCCGATAATTTTCGCAAATTACAAAAAAAAAAAAAGAAAACAATGTGTCTTACATTTTATCTATTTAAATGAAAAAAACATATCAAAAGTTTCTCTTACGTTTATCAAAATATTACAAATTTAAGACACAATCAAACCAATTGATTTTTTGTAATTTCAAAAACCTCTTTTTTTTTTTCTTTTTTTTTATTTTTCAAATAAGCCCAAACCTCTTGGTTCAAAGTATGACCAAAAAGTTTGAAAATGAAATAAGTGGTACTTTTAACGAAAATGAGTTAAAAATGGATTTTCAAAGTTATAAATAAAAAAAAAATTAAAGAAAAAATATTCTTTGAAAATGTAAACAAACTAGATCATAGATTTCTGAAGCTGATTGTTTCATCTCCCAAAATATTGTTTGCTGACTAATACGCATGATGAAATACATCTTTTTGACCACAGTTTGAAATTACATACTATAACAATCATTTATGTTAATTTGCTGCTTTAATATTGAAACAAAAAGCAAACCCACGAGAGGAAACATTTCATATGATTTCTTTTATATATAACCAAAACAAGAAAAAGCAAAAAAAAAAAATACAGAGAAAAAAACTAAATGAAATAAAACACATGAAGAAAGAAAATCATGATACCTGTTTTTGGGGTAATTTTGTGGCTGGTGGAGAAGGGTCTTTCTTGACTGGCAGAAGTGTGGGCCCACTTATATTTAGAATTTCACTTGACAACAATGGAGATTTCTTGGACTTCTTCTTCTCTGTCAAGTTTGCTTTATAACTTGTTGGTGCTGAACGAACAAATGGCTCATCTTTCTGGTTCCTAATGGAATTACCAGAAGTTTGAGGGCCTAATTGCAATTTCTTCATACCAGAAGAAATATTTCCATTTCCACTCCCAACTTTCTTGCTATCCTTCAAAACCTGATAATTAATATCAGAAGAAGCTGTTTTGTTCTTTTTGGTGTCTAAAAATCTGATCTTTGGTGAACAAGATGGTGTAATTGATTGTTTTTCATCAGAGCTAATCTCACCGTCCATTTTTGGCAAAATCTTGAGATTTCTCTTGGTGGGCACAAGATTTTGATCCCTTCTAATAATTTCTTCTTTCTCTCTGTAATTTGTGTTGGTGGTATCCATTAATGCAACTCGTCTGCTCACACTTTCTTTGATTTGGCTCACAATCTGTTTGGAAAAATGCCCAGCTGGGCTCCTGTTCTCATCCTGTCTGGATTTTGCCCTTTTGCCCCTCATTTTAGCTGATATTGCAAACTCTTCATTCGTGTTTTCTTTGTTTATTTGCAGAGAAAGTCTGTGGAATTCGAAATCTGACCTCCTGGCTGATGATGAACGAGCACCAATGCTGATATCATCATCAGAAAAGCATTTTTTGGATCTGTTGGGGGTGTGGGGAATATTTGTGTCTTTTTTGGGGTGGTTTTGGTTGAAATGGGATTTTGTTGGGGGCTTAATTGAAGAGGAAAATGAAGGGGAGTTGCATTCTGGAAGTAAATCCAGGCCCATTAGCCTTGCTACAAGATTTGGGGTCTTTGTTAATCCTGGTGAACAATCTGATGAAGGGAAATTGTCCTCTGTTCTTGAATTTGAAGCAATTCTTGTTTTGATTTGAATGCCCACCTGGAAAATAGATTTTTTCCAAACTATTGAGCAAAATTATTGAAAAAGAGACAAGAAGATCATAATTATGAGAAAAAAACTCTTTTTTTTTTTGTCTGTGTATCTTTAATCTTTATGCATTGGAAAAGGAAGTATCAATTATAATAGTGATAATATTCTTCACCAAGAAACTGAAAAATAATAACCACCACTACCACTTATTACATACTGGGAAATTTGAATTTTCTTCTTCTTCTTTCATGGCTAATGGCTTTGAACAAGCAACTTTCATGGTGGATGGCTCATCTAACTCCAAGCTGTTTCTTGGTGCTTCTACTCCTGCATGAAGAAAAAAAATCCAAAGCAAAAAATCTATTCAAGAAATTCTATATAATATGAATTTGAAATTCACCATAATTACTGAGAAAATAAAAAATAGCTTAAAATCTCCGAGTCTATCTAAACAGGTTCGACGGATTTGTTATTATAGATTTGAAATCCTTATACTCAACCCCATAAATCCAAATGAAGCTTAGAAAAATTAAAGAAAATCAGAGCATATATATTTATTTAGTGCGTGCGTGTGTGTTGTGTGTGAAAAAAATAGGACCTTTAGATGTAGTGGCTTCTTCTTGAAGAAAAGGAGTGTTTGGCTGGAAACTAAAAGGATGATGCTGTAAATCAAAGAGCTGAAAAACAGCACACATACAGCCAGCTGCTGAAGAAGTCTCTTCTTCCTCTTCCACCATTTTTGCAGACAAACGCCGTCTCCTGGCGGAGGGCCGTCCAACTCCGCCGCCGCCGGCGACCCAATGCAGCCACTCTCTGCCCATGTGAAACTTTTTCCTTCTACCCCACTACTTTATTGTGAAGGACAAAAACAAAAATAATTTGGAGAAAAAGAATAGAATATATTCCTTTTTTTTCAGGGTGAAAATGACACGAGTGCTACTTCTTAACAGAGATGAAAAAAATAAAAAGCAGACATGAGAAAGCTACTGGTAATGCTTAACGAGCGAGAAATGCGGATCCATATTCTTGATTTGATTTGTGGATACAAGAAAAAAAATAAAATTTTGAATTTTTTCTTTTTTTTTTCACAGAGACAAAAACACAAACACTTGGTGAGCCTGTGTTTTCAGTCTGCTAATCTAACAGTTTTTATTATTATATCTCACTCACTCCCAAGGAGCTGACCAGAAATCTCTCTCTGTCTCTCTCTGTCTCTCTCTCTCTCTGGTTTTTGGTATTGGGAAAGAGAAAGATGACGATATGTGACCACGCTCTCATATTTTGGCACATTTTATATAGCAATGTGTGTCCACTATCTCCCTCCACAATTTTAAATTCTAAGGTGGTTTATTGGGGATCTGCAATATTATTGTAATCTGAATCTTCAGCTTAAATACTGTTCAAATTATGATGTTTCATATTATCTGATTCATGGCAAATTTTTTTATTTTTTTAACTTAATCCAATTTGAATCTAATACATTGCGGATCCTCCTTTAATTCTTAAAAAAGGTTAAATATATAATTTTATTTTTGAGAATCAAATGAATTCCATTTATTGACGAGAAGAAACTTACAACTGATTACAACAACGAGTGAAAAACAGCCGCAAACCATACATGATCATAATTCTATACAAATCTAAAACATAAATTTTAAACATAAATATATCTAATTGATCTGTAGAGTCATAACTGTTTGATAAATGGTTTTATCATGATTTTGATAATTTTGTTTTTATACCAAAACAATGGTTTTAAAGGTTGTCCGAATACTCCTAAATGATTTAAGATGATTTTAATATTTTCCGAAGTATTTCTTCAAGTTTTATTTTCGACAAAAATTGGACAACACATTTAATGATATTGCGTCAATGGGTTTTTACATCGAAACTATGTTTCTAAATGTTGTCCTAATACTCCCGATCGATCTAAAATATTTTTACTATTTTTCGGAGTATTTCTTGAAGTTTATATCGGACAACACTTTTGATGATTTTGTGGTAATGTGTTATTTCATCAAAACTATATTTCTAATGTTGTCCAAAATACTCCCGATCGATTTAAAATATTTTTACTAATTTTTCGGAGTATATTTCTTGAGGTTTATTTTCGATAAAAATCGGACAACATTTCATTGCGGAGGTCGACCGGTCGACCAAAGAGGCGACCGGTACCTGGGAATGTATTTCACGAAACAGAACTTGCTGAAACCTCAAAATGGTCGGGGTGACCGGTCCCTATAGGGGCCAACCGGCCGACCCCCATGGACCGGTCCCCTAAAGTGTAATTTTTTGCGATTCTTTCTAACTCTTATTTGTGCTTGTGACCGGTCGCTCCTCAAGTTTGACAACAAAATTCTAATCGTTAGCACAGACAACTTTTCCTTAATTTGTGGGATTGATTTCTAACAATTTATAATCTTGATTTTAATTGCAATTTTTTTGTAGATATCGATTCCAAGAGGAGCCTATCAAGTATCAATCATCTCCTATAAATAGAGGAAGATTTGAAGCACAACAAGAAGAGAGAATACTACAACACAACAAGATACACTCAAGCAAACATATTTGTTCTTCATTGTTATTATTCTTGTTGTAATAATTTTAAAGGTCTTTCACTTTCACATCTTGAGGTCTAGGCTTATTTCTTGATTACACTTGCACTCAAATTGTATTATTCATTATCGAGTTGTAATCTTGAATTTGGGTTATCATTCAACACAAGATATCCTTGTGAGTGTTCTTGTGGTAAGAACACACTTGGATGATCTAGGTGATAGGTGCAAGAAGATTGTGGTGATCTTCTTTTTGAGGTGTTGAAGAATTTGGTATTCTTCAAGGTTGAAGATTGCGGTAATCTTCACAAGGTACCGTTGGAGATTGTGGTAATCTTCAAGAGAGATTGTGGTAATCGCAAAGGTGGTGTTGAAGAAGAGTGTGGTGCTCTTCAAGGTGTCGTTGTAAGTTGGTGTTGTATTAATTTTGGTAATTAATAAAATATTTTTTCTTTTCGAAACTCATCCCGGATATACTAGGGTGGTAGAGCACGTAGTCCCTAGGTGGGGTGAAACTCTATAAATCGACGCGTGTTGTTTACATTCCACACCTTTATCATTGTCTTGGCTTGTTTTGTTAAAAAAAGAGGGCATAATCGAAAAGATGGAGATAATCTATTCACCCCCCCAGATTATCGTGGAGTCGCTTTTGACTTACAAGTGGTATCAGAGCCAAAATCTTTGGCAAGCTCGTTTCACATCGCGAGTGAAGAGGAACGATCGTCGGCTACTAATGAAGCTCACCTTTCTGGCACCTCCACCACCAAGCCACCTCGGTTTGATTCCAAAAATTTTATATTTTGGAAAGAAAGAATGGAATGTTATTTACAAGGTTGCGGGTTCGATATTTGGAACATCGTCATTAATGGAGAATCCATTCCAATGAAAGACACACCATACACCTCCAAAGCTTTCAAAGAGCTCAATGATGAAGAGAAGAAAATCATCTCCTTAAATGGCAAAGCTCTCAATATTTTATATTGTTCACTTACCAATTTGGAATATGATCTTATTGTAGGAACTCGATCGGCTCATGAAGTTTGACAAAAATTAGAATCCATTCATGAAGTATATGAAAATGATAGGAGCAACTCAAAAACATCTACTTCTCAAAGAAATACAAAGTCAAATCTAAGGAACAAGCCTCTTACAACTTCCAACTATGAACATTGTCTTATGGGCATCGAAGAAGAAAACGAGGTATGTCTTAAACCCTCTACTTCCTATGATATTGTTATACAAAATGATTATAGTGATTTGCAAAATGATTTTGATGACCTTCAAAATGAATTCCAAAGCTTGCTTATTAAATACAAAAATTTGAAAAAGGAATTCAAGCTTTGAAAAATGATAAGGATAGTTTATCTACTTCCTATGAATCACTATCATGTGCTCACACCACCACTCTTAACAAGGTAGAAACCTTGAAAAAGAAAATAATACTCTTGTTGAGGATATTAATTGTGTGAAAAAGGATTTATCAAAATCCAACTTGAGTACCAATAAAATGACCAAAATTATTGATATTCATAATTGTGATAATTCGAAACAAGGACTTGACCATAAGCCTAATGTTGTTAATCATATGAAAAATAGTCAAGTCTCTAAGCATGTTGGTCATTACACTTCTAGAATTATTACATGCTTTTATTGTTGTAAGAAGGGTCATACGGTAAATACTTGTCGGGCTAAAAATAGCTCTAATTATTTGTGGAGACCTAAAAATCTCAAGACTAATCCCAAAGGACCCAAGCACTTGATGGTACCACAAAATAATGTTATATTAGGTACCCGGTGAAATAATAATCGAAGAAAATTCATACCGCCAAGAAGACATCAAATGAACGTCTCATTTGATCAAAGGAGGAGATATCACCCCAATGAATTTTCAAGAGAAAGACACTTTCAAAAATGAGAAGGCCACAATGCTTGGAGATGGAGCAATTGGAGAAGCCATCATCAACAAGATGATTTTCAAAGGGGAAGATATCATCAACAACGGGAACGGCACAACCCATGGAAATGGCGTAATTGGTAAACCGTATCTCCCCATTTAAATATGCATTTTATTTAGTTATTATGCATGTCTTTATTTGTGCCTATATTTTCAAAATGAGTTTTCAAAATATTTATTTTTAAAATTAAGGTCTTCAATATATATTTGTGTTTTTAAAAAAAACTCCTTGAAAAGAAGACCTTGTATGATGCTTATATTAAACTCTTGTGTATTTGCTTAGACTTAATTGATTTATCATTTCTTATAATTTTTATGGCATGAGCTTACTTGCGATATCTTTTATTGTTTTAGCCTACACTTGTATCATTTTTGTTTTGTGCAAGTCTTGTTTAAGAAGTGTGTAGGATTCATATATCATCACAAATGACCATCTATGTCATAATATGTCAAGAGTAACATGAACTATCGAGGTACGCTCACTATTGTTATTCATCTCTTAGACTCGATACATGTTGTGCCATATGCCTATGTGCTTATTTTATACAAGTACCATTAAGAGGATGTTTTGATTTTTTGAAAAGGCATTATTTGACATAGCTTGTTTTATCCAAGATTTGTAAAGGATTATATTTTGTTTTGATAAAACAATTGATCTACTAAGTTATGCATTTTATTGCACTTATAAATGTCATTATTCTTGGATGCTTATGTCAAAGCTCTTGTTCATATGATTCTTGTAAATGAGGTCTCAACTATATGCTCTCATATTTTCATATTTCAAAAGAGACCTTATATAGCTTTCTACAAGCTTATTTGAACTTACATGTTGTATTATATTCTTGATGATTTTCTTTAAGCATAGTATGTGTTACTTGCTATAGTGTCTCTATTATTCGATATTACTATGCTCTTGTGCAAGATGTCTTGATAAGATTTTGCATGAATTTTTGGTATTTTGGAACAAGATAAATGACCAAGACAAGGTTAGTAGCTCAATGGTATTGTCAAGAAGAAGGTATTGATTTTGATGATACATTTGCACCCGTAGCACATTTAGAAGCTATTCGCATTCTACTTGCCCATTCTTATTTTAAGAAAATTTTAAGCTTTACCAAATGGATGTTAAATCCAATTCTCTAAAACGGCTTTTAGAAGTCTATGAAAAATAATCGGGGTTTTGAAAATTCTTAGGCCAAAATGATTTGTATAAAAGGCCTTATTATGTTTAAAACAAGCACCCCATATATGGTTTGATAGACTTAGCTATTTTTTTACAAAAGGTAAAGTTAATCTACTCTCTTTGTTTCTTGAAAAAGAGCAAGAATGCTTACTTGTACAAATTTATGATATCATTTATGGTGCTACTAATGAAGTTTTGTACAAGATATTTTATAAGTTGTTACAAGGTAAATTCAAGATGACCATGATGGAGGAGCTCAAATTCTTCATTGAAATTCAAGTTCAACAATGCCAAGAAAGTGGTTATATTCCACACTCAAAATATACAAAAGAAGAAGTGAGACATTGAAGAAGAAAGAACCATCTCAACCTCTATGACTACCTTGTAAAGATCGACAAAGGTTGATGAAGGCATATCGGTCGACAAACAAATTCAAGGTATGTTCATTCACTTTTATTACTCCCATAGACTCGACATTCCATATGCCTTAAGTCTATATGCTCGGCTTCAAAAACTATCCCAACGAATCTCATTAAAGTGTCGTTAAAAGAAATTTTCAAATATTTGAAAGGCACTTTTCCTTATGACTTGTTGTATCCAAAGTCTTAAAATGTTCTTATTTTCGGGATAACAAGTCCGGTGATAATAATATTTCAAAATATGGTTCGTCATAATCGAACTAAACATATTGAGATTCGATATCTTTTTCTAAGAGATTGCATGTTTAACAAAAACTTGAGATATGTTTAATTCCGTCTCAAGGATAACTCGCGGACTTTTTCATCATTCACCGCCGAGTCTTTTACCTCATTTCGAGCTTGATTAAGACATAATGCATATTGAATGAGGTCTACGTTTGCATTTTGCACGTTTTTAAAACTTAGGGGCGAAAAATAAGATTTTTGGATCAAATTTCGGATTTTCAAAAGCAGTGAACGGTGGGCTGCCGGGCGTGGGTCGACCGGTCGCCAACCTGCTCGACCGGTCGCCCTTGCCCCTGACCGGTCGCCCACTAAGATTTTTTGGTTAAAATCGTCTCTGTTCTTGCATTTTGTCATTTTTGCGTTTTTCCTCTCTATTTCGGCCCCTTTGTCATTTGCACACACAATTCACTCCAAATGAGTTTTGTTGCATAAATTTCATATTTTGGGGATTATCTAGCTCGACTATCATCATCATTGCTCGTCTTTACCGATTGAATGGTAAGAATTCTACTCCTTTATCTCAATTGGGTTGAACCCTTGAGAACTTGGCCTATATGTATATTTCTTAATGCAATTCTTATATATTTGTGTTGAGCATGATGATTGTTGTTGGATTATATTTGTAAAATTGCTTTTGGTGATGAAAAACTTGGCTTGATTACATTTACAAGTGCTATATATATCCTTTTCAATTTTTGACGCCCGCCAAGTGTTCGATAAAATGTTTCAATGAAAAAGTCATCACCTACATGATTCTCTTGTTTTCAAATGCCCTATATATTTATAGAGATCATGTTTTGCAAATCAAATGAGTTTTCATAAGCTTCTACAAGTCATATGATCGACTTTTCCCTCCTATTTGGTCTATAAGCTTCAATGTTCAAATAGCTCGATACATCTGTTTAGTTGCGCACTTTGATATGATTATATGATGTTTTTATCGTGCTAACATTCTTTTTGATGATTCCAAAGGGGTAGAAAAAGGTTATAAGCTTATTAGCTCATAAAAGCTAAAATAAGCTCGAGAAAGAAGCTATAAGCTATGGTTTCTAAAAGCCATAAGTTGTGGATTATATTTAGTCCATTTGTTGTATTATGGACTTATATACTTGTCTAATGATGTTTTGTTGACAAGGGGGAGCTTATAAGCTCTTGTACTTAAAGAGCAATATGTAAAAGCTAAAGCTTTTAGCTTGTGTGTTCCTTGTGATTACATTACTCTTGTTGTGCATATTGATAGGGGGAGCTTTTGCTATATGTGTTCGAATATCTTTACTCCCATCCTTGTGATTATATTGCGTTGAAGGTTGTCGCTCACAACGGATAGTTCTTTTTAACCGGTAAAATTGTTTTGTTTTCAAAATCGAACTCGTAAAAATTATTTTGGTGTAATCATCAGAAAGGGGGAGATTATTTGATCAATGGTTTTATCATGATTTTGATGATTTTGTTTTTATACCAAAACAATGGTTTTAAAGGTTGTCCAAATACTCCTAAATAATTTAAGATGGTTTTAATATTTTCCGGAGTATTTCTTCAAGTTTTATTTTCGACAAAAATTGGACAACACATTTAATAATATTGCGTCAATAGGTTTTTATATCGAAACTATGTTTCTAAATGTTGTCCTAATACTCCCGATCGATCTAAAATGTTTTTACTATTTTTCGGAGTACTTCTTGAAGTTTATATCGGACAACACTTTTGATGATTTTGTGGTAATGTGTTATTTCATCAAAACTATATTTCTAATGTTGTCCAAAATACTCCCGATCGATTTAAAATGTTTTTACTAATTTTTCGGAGTATTTCTTGAGGTTTATTTTCGACAAAAATCGGACAACATTTCATTACGGAGAGTCGATGGTCGACCAAAGAGGCGACCGTGCACAGGAATGCATTTCACGAAAATGCAGAACTCTTTGAAACCTCAAAATGGTCAGGGGTGACCGGTCCCTATAGGGGGCGACCGGTCGCACCCCAGGGCGACCAGTCGACCCCCCATGGACCGGTCCCCCTAGTGTAATTTTGCTGCGATTCTTTCTAACTCTTATTTGTGCGCGACCGGTCGCCCTCAAGTTTGACAGAAAATTCTAACCGTTGTGCAGCAGACATCTTTTCCTTAATTTGTGGGATTGATTTCTAACAGCTATAATCTTGATTTTAATTGCAATTTCTTTTGTAGATATCAGATTCCAAGAGGAGTCTATCAAGTATCAATCATCTCCTATAAATAGAGGAAGATTTGAAGCACAACATGAAGAGAGAATACTACAACACAACAAGATACACTCAAGCAAACATATTTGTTCTTCATTGTTATTATTCTTGTTGTAATAGCCTAAGGTCTTTCACTTTCACATCTTGAGGTATATGCTTATTTCTTGATTACACTTGCACTCAAATTGTATTATTCATTATCGAGTTGTAATCTTGAATTTGGGTTATCATTCAACACAAGATATCCTTGTGAGTATTCTTGTGGTAAGAACACACTTGGATGATCTAGGTGATAGGTGCAAGAAGATTGTGGTGATCTTCTTTTTGAGGTGTTGAAGAATTTGGTATTCTTCAAGGTTGAAGATTGTGGTAATCTTCACAAGGTGCCGTTAGAGATTGTGGTAATCTTCAAGAGAGATTGTGGTAATCTCAAAGGTGGTGTTGAAGAAGAGTGTGATGCTCTTCAAGGTGTTGTTGTAAGTTGGTGTTGTATTAATTTTGGTAATTAATAAAATCTTTTTTCTTTTTGAAACCCATCCCGGATATACTGGGGTGGTAGAGCACGTAGTCCCTAGGTGGGGTGAAGCTCTATAAATCAACGCGTGTTGTTTACATTCCGCACCTTTATCATTGTCTTGGCTTATTTTGTTCGAAAAAGAGGGCATAATCGAAAAGATGGAGATAATCTATTCACCCCCCCTCTAGATTATCGTAGCCGCTTGGACTTACAATAACTTCGCAACAGATGTGTTGGACAAAATACGTACCAAGGATGATCTGCTTCTGTCATGTATCAGGTAATGACTCATCTGATTTTCGGAATAAAATCCCACATATGGGACAAACTTTTAAACCATTTTAGAGTTTTACTTTTTTTCTTGTTCTAATTTAAATTTTGATAAGGGCCAAAATAACACGTGCTTAATTAATTTTAGATAATTTAATTTTTACACGAATCTAAGTGACACCTGTATTTGGGAAAAATATGACATTTTGCTACACTTTGAAACTAATATTTGTCCTTCTTCCCTCCCTCACCTATCCCGGCCGCCCCCCTTCCCTTCCCTCCCTCCCCTCCTCCTCCTCCTCCTCCTCCTTCTCTTATCCCCTCCCCTCCCTAACCATGTTTCATGATGGAGCCAATGAAGGTATATATCCTTGCGGGTAGGTGATGGGTAGGTGATGGGTTGCTTGATTATGTTGCGGTTGAAGATCGGGTGAGGAGAGACATTTTTCTTTTCTTTTTTTCGATTTTTCTGTTTTTTTTTCTGTTTTTTTGTCTTTTTTACCGGTTGATTTGCTAAACTCGTGAGGCGGTCGGTAATTTCAGGCTTGCAGTGCGTGTAGTAGCTCGTGCCCGCATTTGTTCGAGTTGGGTAGTCTCCCTTGCGGAGTGCCTTAGTCCTCCTTTCGGAGGTGGTTTAGTTTCCTTTGGAGTTCTTAGTTTTTATTTGTTTTTAGTAGTTTCTTGTTTTGCTTCCTCGAATTACGGTGGTTTTACCTCTCGTGACGGAGTTCTCCCCTTGACATGTATCAATGTATGTATGTTCAAGGTGGCCATTTGCCAGTTGGCAGTGTAAGTTTATTTGAGTAATGAATATATTTCTATCGTTTCGTAAAAAAAAAAAAGAAACTAAAATTTGTGATATTTTCAAAGAAGAATTTACAATTGGACATACTTTAGGGGTTATTGTGTAATTTGGACAAAATTCATGCGGTTTTGAAAATTTGTTATTCTCCCAAAACTACAATGCTTGGTGAAATAATTGAATTTTTTACCATTTATATTTACTGAAGTTATCTTGTGTCTTATTAAAATGACAAAATAGAATAGGAATTTGTACAGTGATGCCAGACCTCAGTCAATATAAAGAGTCCGTCCGATTTTTTGCCTTTTCTCCATGGTAAAAATATTTTTTAGCCATATTTTTTCAAAAACACGTTTTTATCAATTCTTGAGGTCAAATGTCCAATTTGTCCTTTTTTATTTTTGTAGACCGGTACATAACTCGATAACAAGTACCTCACTAGAGAATACATGAAGGATATGATCGTCAATTTTTAATCAAAATGACTAAAATCACATGTGTTTAAAAAACATGACAATTTTTCAGTTTCACAAAACCGAAATTGCCAATTTGGCTGTTATCACAAATATAAATATAACTGTGAACTTGTGAAAGTGAAGTGAAGTGATAATGAATTTGTTACTTATGGCCTTCAATTTGTATGGGATATAATTAAGACACTAACCTAATCTCATGACTGTGTTTAACCAGTGTTTTGGCACGCGCAATGATTTATGATGGTAGGATGTGTTATTATATATTATGATCGGTCAATGTAAAATTAGTATAATTTTCATGTTGAATTTATTTTTTGCTTATATAATGGTCCGTGATGAGGAATAAATATCTTATTTTAGAAGCAATAGGACATTTTCCATCATTCACACACGTTTGGTGTATTGTCCATAATTTGTAACATCTGAAACCATGTAAACCATACATTTTTTGATATGGTTAGATAGCATTATAATCACTTTATGTAACAATACATTTTCTCTCACCACATTAAAAATATTAAAGTTTATTTCACTCAATGGTATATCCTCATATATGATCGAACCAAATCAATTAAGAGATAATTATTTTTAACCACCTGAACTTTACCCCTTTTTACACTTCACAACCTATACTTTTATTTTTAACCCTTTGCATCCTGAACTACGAAAATAATTACTCTTTGCAACTTTTGGACCATTTTGCCCCTAGGATTTTATTCTTTAATAACAATAGTTCTAGTTATCCCTTTAAACTCTAATTTGTAGCAGATTGCTCCATAAGGATAAATATATTGCATTATACAATAATCAAAAAATTTTCACTCCGAATCAATTTGTTTTTCATTTTTTTTTAGAAATAAGAACCCGATTTTTCTCAGAATTTGTTTTGTTCGTGGCATTGTTACACCTACTTAGATCCGGTCTCTATTGAGAGGTTTTAAATGGATCATGTCGGGTTTCCAGCCTATAAACTCAACAAGACATACTTCTATCAAGATCTTATTTCAAGAATTTATCCGCATACAAATTGGGTCTATTAGACTGAAAATGAAAATAGTCCATTACGACCATATCGGCCCAACATGCTTCCGTAAAATTAATAAATCCTTTAAAATTCATACCTCTTTTTGACCAAATGAAGACTAGGGTTAAGTGGTTCGCAAAGCCACCGATCGGAAAATTATCGCCCCGGATCGTTTGACGAACAGCTCCTCACTGTTCAACCTTACCCTCGGGAAGATGATCGCAAGTTATCCGACTCCTTGTAAATCAGCCATGAAGACTTTAGTTCGTTTCCTACTCCAAGGCGTAAAAGTAATTCTTCAAAGGGGATTGATCAATAGTACATCATGAACACATGTTGAACAAACAACCTTTATTTTATTAAGAACTTAAAGAAAAATTTATTACATTAGTAATCTCCTTTTGGGAGGAGAATACTGGTTTAGCCTCTCATGTATGAGGCTTGCACACGAAAATACATAAAACTTAAAACTAAAACACTCAAAATATTACAAATTTTTCACTCAGATTTTATTGTAAGAAAACTAAGGAAAATGTTCGATGTTCCCAACTTCCTTCAAATCTCGCCTTTTATAGATGTAAGTCCGGACTTGAAAGACGGACTTCAAATCTTGTTGAGATGTAAGACGTCACTGCTTACGTCATACTCCTGAATTATTACTCGCCAGCTGTCTTCCTTCTCTTTCCGCGTGACTCAACCCATGTGATGGTTGTCGGGGAATCTTCTAAAAAGTTGGTCTGCGTGGTCCCCGAGGAAAACGCGTCTTGTGAGCTGGGCCTTTGTCCTTTCCAGCTGTATGGTCCTGTCGGTCGGGTTTGGGTCGGAAACCTTTCCCAAACTCGGGTTCCTTCTGTTCGGGGCATGCTTGACAGATCCGGTCGACCCATCGGCCAACATGCGCCATGTTACAGAATTTCCGGTAAGTTTCTTTGCTTGTTAGGAATCTTGTTTTCCCAGAGAATTCTTCTTTTGGTCTCGAAGAGTTCTTCTCGCAAACCCGTGGTTGATCGGTCATCGAATTCAAAAGGAAAGATCCATTCGCCGAGTGCGGAAGAACTTGAATGGATATTTGACTTTGTCCATTTGATTAGACAAACCCAAAGACCCATGCTCGTGGTAGAAGCTTCGTCTTTAGAAAATGCTCCTACTAACACTGGTCCTTCTTCCGGTGAAGCGCCTTAATATATTTTAAAGCATTTCCATCCGGTCTTCTTAGCTTGATGAAATGAAAAGCTTCATTAAAGCCTTTCTTATTTGGTTTGAGCTGACCGATAAAATACAGTTCCAAAATATCGCCTCCGGCCAAGTGTGGATTATTGGCCCAGTCTCGTAAATCGCTTCCCCAATCCATTTCGGTAATTTTGAAATTTCGGGAATCCTGGTGACACGGTATAGATTGAAGCTAAAGCTCCAAAAGTATACCATTCGCACTTCATTTGGATGACTTAGGGTTTCATCCAAACTCTTGGATACTTGCCTCGAGATATCAACCATTGTTTTTTCGGGTTAATACCTTGTCTTGTAACTAATTTCTCCCATTGTCGCCGATATACCCGCATAGGAGAAATCTTAATCTCGTCGATTTGAACCTTAGATTTGTCTGGGCCTAAGATTCAACTCTCCTCTTTACCCCAGGTCTTGGGTTGACTTGAAGACTCGGGTTGTGACAGGAGCTTCAACATTCGTTACGCTTTGTACACCTCGGGGATGCATCACCGCAACACTTGTGATTATGGTACTTGAATCCATAACCTCCGGGTTAGAGCCCCGTACTCTCTCGGCCCCTTTTTGCACCGTAGGAGATGCGGCTGGAAGAGAGGCCTTTGCAGCCGCTAAGAACAATTGTCCTTCGAGCGAATCGGGCATGCTCGTATTTGACTAGAAACGGATTTACGGTCACCTGTTGAAGTCGCCCAGCAACTTCGCATTGAGACATAACGCCCCAAAATCTCGTTCTAGACTCTCCAGGTTTTCCCGAGATGTCTTACTCGTTTAAGGACCAAACAAGAACGCGTCCTTCCATCTCGTGTCAAGAAATCTGCAAGAATATTTTCATGAGATTTTATAATGACAATATCATAATCATAATATTGACATTCAGCTTGCCATCTAAATAATCGAGCCTTTTCTCGGTTTTGATTCAATTTTGTTTTTTAAAAGCCTTGACACTTGAATTATCAATTTTAAAGTAAACTTTTAGCTTGAAGAAAATAACGGCCATTTTTTAAAAGCCTTTCTCGATTGCAAAGAATTCTTTCTCGTTGATATGCCATCTGTTTGCTTCTTCGGGTGTGAATAAACCGCAATATCCGCATGGCACTTCTTCATTTGGTGTGACCTTAGTAAGAAACATTTGCCCACCAATCATCATCGGCATCCGTGTAAAGAACCAGATTCATCCTCGTCTTGGGAATCGCAAGTTTTGGAAGCTTTTTACAAACTTCTTTAAGTTGCTTAATTCCTTCTTGATGTTCATCTTCCCATTTGAATCTGCATCTTTTTTGAGTAATGGGCTAAACACCTTCCTCGTAGTATGCTAGATTGTTAATAAACATCCCAAAGAAATTGACAACTCCAAGAAAACTCAAGTCGCTTCTTGTCTTTTAATGTATCCGGAAATCCCTATATCTTTTCCACAATATGATTTTGTAGAATAATTCGATTCATCGATTTGAGGTTCCGAGGAATTCAATCTGTCTTATTGCGATTTACCACCTTCTTTTCCGAAAGCACTAATCTTCTTTGTGACAAACATCCGAGAATATTTCCAAATGTTTGAGATGCTCCTTCATGTTCTTTGATGCGATTAGAATGTCGTCGATATAAACGAACATGAAATGAAATAATCTTTGAAAAGATTATCCATCTTTCTTTGATATATCCGGGGTGCGTTAGCCAATCCCATAGGCATCACGCTCCAAATATAGTGTCCCCTGTGGTGTAGAGAAAGTCGTAAACTTCTTACTTTCTTCCTCCATCTTAACGGTAGAATCCGGACTTGCAATCGAACTTTGAGAATATCTTGGCACCTTTGATACAGTTAACCAGATGTTTTCTGCTTGGGATATAGTATCCGTCGAACTCCAAAATGTTATTAATTCCCTTGTAATTAATAACAAGTCTTGGCTTTCCTCTTTTGATTTCTCCATGGTTTCTGACTAGGAATCCTGGACTGCTGTATGGAGAAACTCCTGGTGAAATTAACTTAAGGTCAAGATGTTCCTTAAGTATCTTCTGCATATCCTCACGATCCTCCTGGTTCATAAGGATTGGTTTGAATCTTACGAACTCGTACTCCTTTCCAGGTTTAACCTTTAAGGAAGCTTTAAGCTCGTTCTTATCCCACCAAGCCAAAGGATCTTCATTGTAATTCCTTTGGATCTTCTTCTTAATATCCTCGAGTGATATTTGTTCCTCTATGGTTACATCACTCTGTGGATTCTCCATTAGACTCATCCATAATTCTGCAATGGCTTCTGGAGTGACTGGTTCTTTCTCCTTGTACTGAATGAATACAAGTTATTATCCCATATCTTCGATCCTTCCTCGGATGGAACCAAATTGTCTATAGGATAATAAAGCTTCACCAAATTTCCTTCGATCCGCCATTTTTGGATTGCGAAGTTTGGCTTCATCACCACGCTTACTGCGAAAAGTAATAGGCATTTTTCTCAGAAAATGCTTCCCGCGATCTACGGACAATGATCTTATGATCACATAAGGTTGTGAAAATAAGTCTTCTTGTCTCGTTCTCTGTGTGAACCGCTTGAATGTTTGTAGGAAATTGTTTCCAAACAAAACATCTCGCACTTGTGTCATGGAAATAGATTGGTGGCGTTTTCACTTTGTACCATGGGGGCAGTCGCTGCGCCTCCGATCATGATTTCGCTTGTTTAATTCCCCATTGTTAAGGATAAGAATCCTTTTAGAGAAATCTCTTCCGCAATAGTGGTAAATCTTCTCCAATTTCTTTAGGAAAAACATCCTGCTTTGCGGTACATATTCCGGCACTGAATCAATATAGGCGGCGAAATACTCGGCCTTGTATTGACATATAACATTCCGATAGAAATGTATATGGAAAATGGACTAGTGGTCATCTCGATTCTCGTATCTTTTATTAGCCACCGTGAACTCCATTCCGTCTTGTAATCTTTCCCAAGGTTTATGTTCCTCAAGAAATTCAATTCCCAAAGATTAATTGTTCGGGACCTTTCCCGCAACTCCTGTGATAGTAAGCTCAATTTCTCCTATCTTGGGCTTCCTTGATACCTTCCAACGATTGGTTGTTGGAGATAATATAATACATCACAAGGAAAAATGTTATCCTTTTGAGTGATGTCGAATATTACTTCAACCTCTCGCCATCTTCTCGGACATTTTGGCTCTCTTTGTTTTAAAAACATCGGGGATGCATTTGAATCGCATTTCTTGGTCTCCTTTCTTCCCAACGGCCGCTACTCACCATTCTGTCTTCTTTGGAAAGACATCCTTCTGTGCTCAACTCGAGACTCCGACTTTTGTTGAAGATGGTTGATCTTGAATTATCATATCAATCTCCTTAATAGTTGGAGATTCAATGATTTCTCGGTAACACTACCCTGGCAAAGTCCTCAAAGATTCTTGGGACTTCAATAAATTCCTTTCTCAAGAATACTTGAATGATGGGTATTCGAGAGAGCATAGGAAATCTTGTATGTGATCGAGTAAGGCTCGTTTTTTTCTTTCATCAAATCGACTCTTTTGAAATCTTGATGAAGGGTTAGGACTCTCATCAAGTCTCGATCTCCCAAATTATATGCAATTCTTGGATAGACATTGAATGCTAATTTTCCCGCATACAAATTTCCTGTGACCGCTCCAAGGCATGAATCCTTGAGATGTGAGATTCGCTTGTCAAAAATAGCAAGATTGAGTGGCGAATCTATTCCTTCTTTGAATGTTGCCTTAATAATGACCATTATGGCTCCAATGTGAATCCATGAGAGTGTATTAGCAACTTCTCTTTTAACTCGCTTTTGATCTCCGTATTTCTCTAATAGGGACCAACCGCATCTCGATCAAAGTTACCGGTAAACTCCATCGGAATGGCTAATTCTCCGGTTGTTACCCGTGGATAATTTGGTGTCTTTCTGTTACGAAACCCAATCTTATCCAATGATTTTTCCATAGCTCCGATTGTAAATCCATCATAGACTTGAAGCTTTGGATCTTCCTTCATGATTCTCATAAGAGTTTTATGAGAAACCGTCGTGTGAGAGAGGAATCGACATATCCTCCCTAATCGCCATCTGTCAAGAATTTCTTCTTCACTGACGATTCGAGCCTGAGTCACTTCCATCATCGAGAATAGATCTCTTCTTCATAGATGCTTTCATCCGAGGGAATATCCTCAAATTGATACACTGTATTAAATCGATAATAGACAACTTCTTCGATTTCTCGGTGTGGCCTCGAACCTGCCTCGACTCCTCGTTTTTGATTGTCCGGGCAATCCGTTGAGATATGCCCTCTTGCTCCGCATGTCCAGCAATTACGATCTTTGAAACTTTCATTAGCTCTAGTGTGAGCGCGCAAAGTTTTTCTCCTGGATTTCTTTGGTACTTGCTTGATTAGAACCCGATGATGAGGCTCTCTCCTCTTGCTTGGTATCGGTCTTTGCCCCGATTTATAACTTCGGGCTTTTTGTTTTGACAAAACCTTCTAGGTCTCCATGAAGACCTACTTTTGTTCTTCGCTTTCTCGGCGGTATGGATGGCTTCTCTCCTTCTTCTTCTTGTGCCGCCTTGTTTGACCTCCCACAATTGTTGGGATATCATTATCCACGCAACATAGAGGAACCGCTTTGTTAATTCCTCTTAATCTCTTGTAATTCTGTGCAGAGTCGCTTGATAGCACCATTCGAGATAACTCGCCTTTAGGAAAGACATTTTTCCGCCACGTTTTCTTACTCAGCTCCACCCTTGTATTCCGATAAGCATTTTCTCCAGGGTCTTGGAATTTTGGCAAAGAATAGTGTGCGACTTCTTTTTCCTCAATCTTAGATTTCCACCGGTATTCGGTGAACAACTTGATATATTCGTCAATATGACAAATATCCCGAACTCAAGGCTATAGAGGGCTTGTTTATATTTCTTTCTTTTTTCATCCTCTAATCCTCGAAATAACCCGTGCCGATGAATTGGATTTTGAATAGTTTTGCCATACCATCGACAATTCCTTTAAGTGATTCCCCGATGTGACCGAACTTTTCGTACTAGCATCGGTCATATCCCGAGCAATCTTCACCGATCCTTCAAGACTCATTTCAAGAAGTAAAATGAATGAATCCTTTGTAAGATCGAGGGTTCTCCGATATTCTCATAGTCAAGCCCATTCATCAATGAGAACCTGTTTTTAAAATGGGATGTCAGATTTAACATTAACCCATACGGATGTATTGGGTCAAGGTGCGATCTTCCATAAGGCGTCCGATAAACATTCGGCCTTCCAGGTAGGTTGTGCAGTTCCCTGCAAGAGGGTTTCGACCTCCTGTTCGAAAGTGGATCACTCCCGGTCGTGAAATCCCCGACATATGGCATCCTTTCGTCCCGAGCTCCATGATGTGAACCCGTACTTTCTTCGACGTTAGGATTAGCGGTGGCGGTGGTGGAGGAATTGGTCTACCTTGTGGGTCATAGGTAACCAAAGGCGATTCTCACTGCGTTCATCTTTAAATCTACAATACCTAATCTGCGAAGGATTACGCCAGTCATGTAGATCTTTAAGATTCATCTTTTCAATATCCATCTTTTTTAATTTTTGATGGATTTTCCTTTTATTAGAGCAATGAGCTTTTCCTCATCGGTCATCTTTCGTATGACTTCGGTTGGTTTCCTTTTTGGTGTAAATAGGTACCGCCCCAAAATCAATACGTTTCCTTCCTAGGATGAACTTGGACGGTCCTCCAGATTCTTGACTCTTTTCGAATATCATGAAGGATTTCAAGAGTTTCTTCTCGATATTTCACCATCGTCTCCATCCGTTTCGATCCGATGAACTTGTATCTTTGGTAGATGAATATGGCGGTTGCCATAAGTCGCACCGTCTTTCGGATTTCTCTAAGATCTTCGGAGATCTTAGATTTGTCTGGAAGTATCTCGTTCCACTTCGGTACTCCATCGGGAATCATTGTTTCGATGGGAATTTTCATGAACCGTTTCTTGAAGGTTCATCAAGTGAACATATAAGTGCAGTTAAGCATCGAATCGCTTATAATATTATTCGCCGCATTTTGCATTGCCTTAAGGTTTCCCGTCGGCTCGCTTGTTCCTTTTCTTCATGTTGGTATTCCCAATATGAAACCTGGTCAAGGTGTTCTTGTGCATACATCGTCAATATTTGACGATATGTCTGTAAAGAAAGGTACATCTCGGACATCGGTCCAGGATCCATAATCTCGGAGTAATTTCTCCTCACCAATTGTTAATTACATAAATATAATAAATTTAACTAAAAGTTCTTAATAAACCAAGGCTCGATACCATTTTCGAGGATCGCAAGACCTTTGGGAGTATTCAAAGAAAAAATGCAATGAAATTTATCGTTCGGGTTGCAAAGTGTAACAACTTTAAAGTTTAGAGTGTAAACTACAAACCATCCTTCCCGAAACCAGGGTAAACCGGAATTTTATGCAAAGTGTAAAATTTTGTGAAGTTTAGGTTGCAATCAGTAACTTTTCAAAGTTCGGGTTGCAAAGTGTAAAAACCCGTATAGTTTGGGTTGATTAAAAACGTTATCCCATCAATTAATCTTAAAGCACAAGCTTCTGCCACAATAACACAAGATTGATTCATCTTTCTCTATTGATGTTGATGTAAGAGGGCAGGTGTGATTTAAATTGTTGAATTAATTGAGCAGAGTAACGATGTATTAACTTCTAGTTGAGGTAATAGTTAAACTTTTTTATGTTTAAGACGAAATCACCCACTCATCTCACACTGTTTATGTAATATGACAATCACCTCCCAGATACAATGTCAATCTTCGGTGTGAAAAGTATTACAATTTATATAGAAATTTCGAACATTTAGTGCCTGGTATTTGGACGGTTGTTTACACTCACTTGGTGCATCTGTTAGTATAACCAGACTTTTTCAGCAGCCACATGTATAGAAATGTCCAATCACTAGCCAAAAGTACACTTTGTCCAAGATATTGCACCTTAAGAAATGACTATCACCTTTACATCTTTTCAATATTAGAAATATTTAAATAGATTATATAATGCAATAATTTTTCATTCACCCAATTTAATTCAAAAGGATTAAATGTATACTAAAACATGAACATATACATCTCTCAAAGTGACTCAAACAATATATGATGAAATGCATAACGCTTATAGATGAATAGAGTTGTTTACGAGTGTGGTCAGTTATAAACAACCTTAAGTTACGTACTATCTTGTGGAAGAGTATGCATCGAATATCAGAATGTCCTAGTCTTAAACTATGCTTATAAATCTTGTATGGCTATTTTATTAAAAAAATAAATATTAGAGATGAATACTTTTGTTCCTGACAAATAATGGGCCTATTATATGGACCATCCTACCCTGTTTTTATTTTTATATTCAATTCCACTGGACAAAAACCATTTTGGCATCTTTGGACAACCTGGAACAACCCTTTTCAAAATACTGGGATATAGTTATTATTTAGAACCAATTTATGAATATTTTCATTAATTATACCATAATAATAGTATTAGTTTTTAATTAGTATTTTGAAATGTAAATTTTGAGCATTACTATAAGCTAAACTAGCTAACATTCAGTATATATATTGTTGATAAGGAATAAATGAGTATTGAGCTGATCTGTTAAGCCTAGTGCATATGGTTGATCTCTTAAGGCTTGTCTATTGGGTCGACCTGTTAAGGCTGACCTGTTAAGCCCAGTGCAATGGGCCGATCTCTTAAGGCTTGTCTATTAGGCTGATCTGTTAAGCTCTGGGTGGAGTTAATTCGCTAAGTCCTGAAGTATTGGGCTTATCAGCTAGGATCCCTGTATTTAACCGACCTATTGAAATCCTTTCAATAGGTCGACCTACTGATGCTTGGGTTTGAATTATGTTGACTCGCTTGGTGTTAGAGAATTTTCTAACCGCAAGTCTACGGTGTCAAGTTTTAATATAGAGAAGTAAGGTTGTCGAATCCACAGGGAATAATTATCGAATTATCACTAAGTACTATAATATAGTAGTCTAACTTTATTTAGAAATTCAATATTTGATGGAGTTGATTATACTAAAATACCAAAAATAAATCAAGAATATGAAAATATCAATGAGTTTATCCAAATGATTAAATGAATTCTAGAGGTGTGATGAATCTAGTTATCCCTTATGTTATCAATATGGTTTATCAATCATCAATTACAAATTTATAAGTCAAGATTTCTACAATAATCATTTTCTCTATCAAGTGCCAAATGATTTTAGATCTCAATTGAGAAATCAATATCTCTATAAAAATCATCAATTGAAATCTTAATAAAAACTATGAATCTTGATAAATGACTTCAAAGGATTCACAAATCTCTCAATTCTATGAAATCCTAGGTTATGCTATTCCAAGGTCATGTATTCAATTACCTCTCTCAAGTGCCAAATCAAATACACCAAACACTCTAAATTATTGATCAAGTAATTTAGATGCAATAGATCTAAATAACACAAATAAATTGATAGATCTAGATTGAAAAACCACAATCTCAAAACATAAGTTCAAACATATATTACATCATCACTCTAGAATTATTGAGTTTAGCTCATGATTAAAACAAATGAATCCATAAAAACACAACAATACATCTTACAAAATATGGAGAAAGTAACAAAATAAGAGCAAGAGTTGAGGGATCTTCTCTATTTCTAGATGATAAGAGCCTTCAATCTTCTTCTCCAAGCTTATCCCAAGATGTTTCTATTCTTCTCCCTTGTCTTTTTGTTGTTTTGTTGTCTTCCAAATGGTCCAAAGTTCCTGAATTCACGCCCAAGTGTCCCTATCTATAACCCCACCAAGATCCAAGAAAAAGGTAGGCAAACATAGGAAATTCCGCCCCGGGCGCTGCGGCGCCCGGGCATGGGCGTTGCGGCGCCCAGCAATTTCCCACAAAAATGCCGCCCAGGCGCTGTAGCGCCCCCACGTGAATTTTGGAGTGTTTGGCCCTGTATCGGGCGCTGCAGCGCCCGCCCGGTTTTGTCACCCACCAAATGTCCGACTTTGGTTTTGAGCCCTTCATCAAAGTTGTAGCTCTATCTCTTAGCTTTCCATAGCCACTTGAATCACCTCAATATCAATTTTGTAGAGAGAGTTATGATCAAAATACGAAACCCTGCCAGTGATGGAAATTTCAGACGCATTTGGACATTTCTTCAAATCAATCTCTCGTTGTTTGATCGTTCATACTTCTTTTGATACATGATTCATTAATATGACTAAAAACTCAATATAATTGGACCTCAATATGGATTGACCACTCAAATGACTCGAAACAATGGGAATTAATGCATAACCTATGAGATATAACAAAAATGACTCAAAATACTCAAAAACAACACAAAACTCAAGTCTAGGAAGCCCAAATCAATGGTATAAAACCAAATGAACAAATACCCCCAAACTTAGAATATTGCTTGTCCTCAAGCAATTACAACTCTAAAATGAAAAATACAAGACCGAACAATACAAACAAACTGCAAAACTTCACAACCAAACTCATTCGTCAAATTTCGTTTCACTATCAATCAAGCGCGTATTTTCACAATGTGATCATGACGGTGGAATGTTCATGCCAACCCCGTTTTCATTATCCAGATAGATTCATGCAATCAAGTGTTTTCAAAATGATCCATTTTTTGAATATAGAGATGAAATGCTTACCAGACTCCATAGGCTTGTCTTTCACACTAATCTCCACTAATGTAGGCTAATGTAATACAAGGATCAATAGGACTTTTAAAGCTTGTAATGTGGGCTTAGGGTAAAGTAGGAAAATATAGGAATAAGTGGCTCAAATCACCCAAACACACAATTAACACTTCGAATTATCAATAGGCACTACCCTTCACTTTTTTTGGCATCCCCAATGTTTATGAACTTTCAATCCCGTTGATTTTTTTTTTCGAAACCCCCAAACTTATTCTTTTGCGTACATGGTGTTTCATCTTTTCTTTTCTCGGACAACTTCATTCAATTAAACACATACCCTTCTCATCATCCCCTCCTCAACCTTCAACATTTTTCTATATTATGTGTGTAGTTGTGTACGTATGAGTGATGGGTAATTAGGATTTTCACATTTAGGCTCTGGGTATTCGATTGGTTGCCAAAGAAACGGGTTTATAAGGCTCAAAGGGGGACACTAGGGAATATATAATACAAAGTTAGGCATTTTAGGCTCTAGCTTGTTCAAAGATGGCCTAAATCACTTCCTCATGGTTACTTCGCCCAGGATTTCGCCTCGACTAGTGATCGACAAGTTCTAAAGCATCCGTGGGATCATAAAGGAACCACTCAATTGCATAAATCATCCCCAAATAAATCAGAGTTAAGCACATAGATGGAATTAATGGAAAGAAGATTAAATCACAGTTCAAACACATGCTCTTTTGACCGTTCAACTCATATTCAACAAATTCACTTAGTCATGCAGTTTCACAGTTTTACAAACGCCCCAACTCAACTCTAGACTCTTTTTTTTTTCTTTTTTTTTGACTCAAGACCCGACTCGATGAATAAAAATAGATTGCACCCCCCAAACTTAAAACGACATTGTCCCCAATGGAGAGGTGGGAAAAAGGACTTTCCTGGTAGCCGAGGAGCGAAGGCTCCTTAAGTCATGTGATACTACTACGTGTATGAGGTGTCTCGTATAAGCTCACAATGCATCCTAGCGCACAAGCCCGTGGGTATTGTATACTCCGAGGTGTGGTCTTGTTCTTCCCCTTCGCCTTGGCCTGACCCCCTTTTGGCTTCGCATCTTTGCAACCTAGCAAGGTAGACAAGAAAACAAAACTCGTGGAACCAAGGAACTCGGTTATGGGTGAGAAATCGAAAATCACAGCACATACATAATGCACCCAAGTGGAAAATGTAGTGATATTTTTTTTTTGAAATTAAAAATCAAATAAAATAAAATCGAATAAAATGAAAAATAAACAAAATAAGCAACTGGAAAACACAAGAAAAATTACTTGGGTTGCCTCCCAAGAAGCGCTAAGTTTACAGTTTTCAGCCAGACTTTGTCAGATTTTCCTCAAGTTGGAGCTCCAATAGGCATGTTATCCATATTGCCCTTAGAAACTCCCCAACCTCCAATGTCTTCAGCTATATTCCCAACCATCTGCTTACCATCATTTAATTCAAATTTTAGCATGTTGGTTGGATGGATGGTGAATACAACTTTCTCCTGATTTACCCGCAGAGTTAGCTCCCCCAGTTTTACATCGATCAAAGCCCGTGTTGTAGCTAAAAATGGTCGCCCAAAGATGATAGGTATTTTCTTGTCCTCATTCGCATCCAACACTACAAAATCCACAGAAAAAATAAATTTATTAATTCTTACCAATACATCTTCAATGATTCCCCACGGATAGGCGATGGATCGATCAGCAAACTGCAAAGTGATATTGGACGGCTTCACCTCCCCGAGCCCAAACTTCTGTTTGATAAATGATTTTATCATGATTTTGATGATTTGTTTTTATACCAAAACAATGTTTTTAAAGGTTGTCCAAATACTCCTAAATAATTTAAAATGGTTTTAATATTTTTCGGAGTATTTCCTCAAGTTTATTTTCAATATAAAATTGGACAACACATTTAATGTTTTTAAGTCAATTGGTTTTTACATTGAAACTATGTTGTCCTAATACTCCCAATTGATCTAAAATATTTCTACTATTTTTTGGAGTATTTATTAGAATTTATATCGGACAACACTTTTTGTGTAAATGTTTTATTTCTTCAAAACTATATTTCTAATGTTGTCCTAAATACTCCCGATCGGTTTAAAATGTTTTTACGAATTTTTCGGAGTATTTCTTGAGGTTTATTTTTGATAAAAATCGGACAACTTGTCATTGAGGAGGTCGAGGTCGGTCGACCGAGCGGCACCGTAGTACACAGGAACAAGTTTCGTGAAATAGAAACTTGAGAACTCTCAAAATTGATCAGTCAACCGTCACATAGGCTCGGCCGGAGAGGTAGAGGTGCACTTGACCGGCCGCCTGTGTTAATTTGGTGCTATATGTTTCAAACTTCTATTTCTATGCGACCGGCCGCCTATGCTTTGACAACAAAATTCTAACCGTTGTCGTGATGACTTTTCCCTAAATTGTGGGATTGATTTCTATGACTATAATCTTGATTTTAATTGCAATTTTTTTGTAGAAATCAGATTCCAAGAGGAGCCTATCAAGTATCAATCATCTCCTATAAATAGAGGAAGAATTGAAGCAACACTATAAGAGAGAAAACTACAACACAACAAGATACACTCAAGAATACACTTGTTCTTACATTGTCTTATTTCTTGTTGTAATTTGCCTAGCTATTCACTTTCACATCCTTGAGGTCTAGGCTATTCTTGATTACACTTGCACTCAATTGTATTATTCATTATCGAGTTGTAATCTTGAATTTGTGGTCGTCATTCAAACACAAGATATCCTTGTGAGTGTTCTTGTGGTAAGAACACACTTGGGTGAACTAGGTGTTAGGTGTAAGGAGATTGTGGTAATCTTCTTGTTGAGGTGTTGAAGAGTGTGGTGCTCTTCAAGGGTGAAGATTGTGGTAATCTTCACAAGGTTCCGTTTGGAGATTGTGGTAATCTTCAAGTGAGATTGTGGTAATCTCAAAGGTGGTGTTAAAGAAGAGTGTGGTGCTCTTTCAAGGTGTTGGTGTAAGATTTTGTTGTAATAATTTTGGTAATTATTAATAAAATCTTTTTCTTTTCGAAATCCATCCGGATATCTTTGGGGTGGTAGAGGATTAGGCCCTAGGTGGGTTGAACCTCTTTAAATCGTCGTGTGTTGTTGTTTACATTCCGCACCTTTGTTATTATCTTTGAGCATTCGGTTGGAAAAAGAGGGCGAAATCGAAAAGATGGAGATAATCTATTCACCCCCCCTCTAGATTATCGTAGCCGCTTGGACTTACAAGTGGTATCAAAGCCAAACTCTTTGGCAAGCTCGTTTCACATCACGAGTAAAGAGAAACGATCGTCGGCTACGAACGAAGCTCATCTTTCCGGCACCTCCACCACCAAGCCACCTCGGTTTGATTCCAAAAATTTTACATTTTGGAAAGAAAGAATGGAATGTTATCTACAAGGTTGCGGGTTCGACATTTGGAACACCGTCATTAATGGAGAATCCATTCCGATGAAAGATACACCACACACCTCAAAAGGCTTCAAAAAGCTCAATGATGAAGAGAAGAAAATCATCTCCTTAAACGGTAAGGCTCTAAATATCTTGTATTGTTCATTTACTAATTTAGAATATGAACATTTTGTAGGAATCGATCGGCACATGAAGTATGGCAAAAATTAGAAGCCATCTATGGAGTATTTGCAAATGAAAGGAGTCAAACAAAAGCATCTACTTCTCAAAGGGATACAAGCTCAAATCTAAGGAACAAAGCCTCTTACAACTTCCAACTATGAAGAAGTTGAATATTGTTTTTATGGGCATCGAAGAAGAAAATGAGGTATGTCTTAAACCCTCTACTTCCTATGATATTGCTATTCAAAATGATTATAGTGATTTGCAAAATGATTATGATGAACTACAAGATGAATTCCAAAACTTACTTGTTAAATACAAAAATTTGAAAAAGGAATTCATTGTTTTGAAAAATGATAAGGATAGTTTATTTACTTCCTATGAATCACTATCATGTGCTCACACCACCATTCTTGATAAGGTTAGAAACCTTGAGAAAGAAAATAGTACTCTTGTTGAGGATATAAATTGCTTGAAAAATGATTTATCTAAATCCAACTTGAGTACCGATAGAATGACCAATATTGTTGATTGTTGTGATAATTGAAACTAGAACTTGATCATAAGCTAAGGATGTCAATCACATGAAAAAGAATCAAGTCTCTAAGCACGTTGGTCATTATTCTCCTAGAATTATTACATGCTTTTATTGCGGTAAAAAGGGTCATACGGTAAATACTTGTCGGGCTAGAAATAGCTCTAATTATTGTTGGAGACCTAAAAGTCTCAAGACTAATCCCAAAGGACCCAAACACATGAGGGTACCACAAAACAATGTCATATTAGGTACCGTGAAAAAATGATCGAAGAAAATTTATACCGCAAGAAGATATCAAATGATTTGTTTCATTTGATCAAAGAAGGAGAAACTATTCTCAACAAAGCCAATTTCAAGAAGAGCGTATAATCAAAAATGGGAAGAACACAATCCTTGAAATGGCAAAGACATCATCAACAAGATGATTTTCAAAGAAGAAGAGACCATCAACAATGGGAAGGTAACCAACCTTGGAAATGGAGTAATCAAAGAAGTCATCATCAACAAAGTGACTTCTCGGGGAAGATATCATCAAGAATGGGAAAGGCACAACCCATGGAAATGAGCGTAATTGGTAACCCGTATCTCCTATTTAAATATGCATTTTATTTTGTTATTATGCATGCTTTTATTTGTGTCTTAATTGCAAAATGAGTTTTCAAATATTTATTTTTTTTAATTAAGGTCTTCAATATATATTTGTGCTTTTAAAATATTTTTGAAAAAGAAGACCTTATATGATGTTTTTAAAACTCTTGTGCATTTTTATAGACTAAAGTGTGTTATCATCTCGTATGGATTTTTTATGGCATGAGCTTACTTGTGATATCTATTAGCCTACACTTTTATCATTATGATTTGTGCTAGATTTGTTTTAAGAATTGTGTAGGATTTACATATTTTCACAAATGGCCATTTTCGTCATTATTTGTCAAGAAAAGGCATAAATTATCGAGGTACGTTTACTTGTGTTATTCTTACTCTTATAGACTCGATATATGTATTGCCATATGCATATGTGCTTGTTTTTCATAGTATTTCATACAAATGCCATTAAGAGGATTTTTAGATTTTTTGAAAGGCACTATTTGATATTTGATTGCACATATTTGCTTTGTAAACTTTTGTTCAAATTTTTTTAATGAGGTCTCAATTATATGCTATCGGATTCTCAAATTTCAAAAGAGACCTTTTATAGCTTTCTTAAGCTTACTTGAACTTGCATGATTTATTAGACTCTTAATGATATTCTAAATGCATAGTATGTGTTTCTTGCTTCATGGTCTATATATAGTGTCTATTTCTACTATGCAAGATATTTTGTGATTGAGGGATGTTTTTACACTTGGGCTATTTTTTTCTTGCTTATATAAGTGATGCCGTTAATGAGTTTGTTAAGTTGTATAGATGAAAAATGAAGTACTCCAAATATTTGGATGTAAATGTTCTATTATGAACACCTTAGATCAATTGAATGCCCTATGATGATAGTGATGAAGAAGATAAAAAGGGTATTCCAGAACAAACTCGATGACCAAGGCAACGTTGGTCGAACTAAGGCGAGGTTAGTAGCTCGAAGGTATTTTCAAGAAGAAGGTAATCGATTTTGATGTAACATTTGCACTCATAGCACATTTTGTAGCTATTTGCATTTTATTTGCCCATTCTTGTTTTAAGAAAATTTCAAGCTTTACCAAATGGATGTTAAATCCAAATTTCTAAATGGTTTTATTCAAGAAGAAGTCTATGTAAAACAACCTCCGGGGTTTAAAATTTTTCTAGGCCAAATGATTGTTTTTAAGGCCTTGTATGGTTTAAAACTAGTACCCCGTGTATGGTATGATAGACTTAGCTATTTTTTTGCTAAATGATTTTACAAAAGGTAAAGTTGATACTACTCTCTTTGTTTGTGAAAAGGGGCAATATTGTTTAAACTTGTGCATATTTATGAGAATATTTTTGGTGCTACTAATGAATATTTGTGCAAGATATGGTTTTCTAAGTTGATGCAAGGTGTACTTGAAATGAGCATGATTTCTTGCTTGGACTTCAAATCATTCAATGCCAAGTAGACGGTTACATTTCAAAAGAACTCTTGAAGGAGTTAGGCATTGAAGAAGGAAGAATCATTCCAACCTCTATGGTTATCAATGAAGAGATTGACAAAGGGTGAGAAAGGCATGTCCGTTGACAAACAAATTCGAGGTATGTCTTCTTGTATTATTTCTATAGACTCGACATTCCATATGCCTTATGTTTATATGCTCGACTTCAAAAATTATCCCAACGAATCTCATTAAAGTATCGTTAAAAGAAATTTTCAAATATTTGAAAGGCACTTCTTCTTATGACTTGTTGTATCCAAAGCTTTAAAATGTTCTTATTTTTCGGGATAACAAGTCCGGTGAAAATTATTCAAAAAATAGTTCGTCATAATCGAACTAAACATATTGAGATTCGAAAAACTTTCTAAGGGATTGCGTTTTTAACAAAAACTTGAGATGTGTTTAATTCCGTCTCAAGGATAACTCGCGGACATTTGTTCATTTACCGCCGAGTATTTTATCTCATTTCGAGCTTGATTATGACATAATGTATATTGAATGAGGTCTACGTTTGCATTTTGCACGTTTTAAAACTTAGGGGCGAAAAATCGGATTTTTGGATCAAATTTGATTTTCAAAACGAAAAAAGAACCATGGCTGACCGGGGCAAGGCCGACCGTCGCAAAGCCGTCGACCGTCGCCCCGCCCCTGGACCGGTCGCCGCCTGGACAATTTCTTAGTTAAAAATGGTTTATGTTTCTGACTTAGCCATTTTGGCTCTTTTGGTTCATTTTTCGTCTCCTTTGACATTTGCACACATTTCACTTCAAATGTGTTTGGTTGCATGTATTACATAGTTTGGGGATTATCTAGCTCGACTATCATCATCATTGCTCGTCTTTACCGATCGAATGGTAAGAATTTCACTATCTTTAGCTCAATTGGGTTGAACCTGAGTTTGTGGCTTATATGTATTTTTCTTGATGTAATTCATATATATTTGTGATGAGCTTATTGATTGTTGATGAATGATAATTGTTTAATTGTATTTGGTGATGAAAATTTTTGGCTTAAACAAATTGCAAAGGCGTTATATTCTTTTAGTTTTATTTGACGCACGCCAAGTGTTCGACGAAATGTTTCAATGAAAAATTCATCACCTACATGATTCTCTTGATTTGAAAAGTCTTATATATTTATAGAGATCATGTTTTGCTTATCAAATGAGTTTTCATAAGCCTCTTCAAGTCGTATGATTCGACTTTTCCCTCTATTTAGTTTATAAGCTTCAATGTTCAAATAGCTCGATACATCGGTTTTGTTGCGCACTTTGATATGAATATATGATGTATTTATCGTGCTAACATTCTTTTTGATGATTCCAAAGGGGGAGAAACAGGTTATAAGCTCATTAGCTCATAAAAGCTAAGATAAGCTTAACGAAAAGAAGCTATAAGCTATGGCTTCATAAAGCCATAAGTTGTGGATCATATTTAGTCCACTTGGTGCATTATGGTTATGTATGAATCATGGTCCATTGGTTGTAGTATGGACTTATATACGATTCTAATGATGTATCCTGTGGGGAGTTTTAAGTTTTGATACTTAAGCTCAATATCGAAAAGCTAATATTTTAGCTTATGTTTAAGTTGCTTCTATATAACTCTTGTTGTGCATGTTGATAGGGGGAGCATTTGCTTTTTGTGTTTGAATATCTCTACTCCCATCATTGTGATTATATTGCGTGGAATGTTGTCGCTCACAACGGAAAGTTCCTTTTAACCGATAAAAATGTTTTGTTTTCAAAATCGACCTCGTTAAAATTATTTTGGTTTGTAATCATCAAAAAGGGGGAGATTGTTTGATAAATGATTTTATCATGATTTTGATGATTTGTTTTTATACCAAAACAATGTTTTTAAAGGTTGTCCAAATACTCCTAAATAATTTAAAATGGTTTTAATATTTTTCGGAGTATTTCCTCAAGTTTATTTTCAATATAAAATTGGACAACACATTTAATGTTTTTAAGTCAATTGGTTTTTACATTGAAACTATGTTGTCCTAATACTCCCAATTGATCTAAAATGTTTCTACTATTTTTTGGAGTATTTATTAGAATTTATATCGGACAACACTTTTTGTGTAAATGTTTTATTTCTTCAAAACTATATTTCTAATGTTGTCCTAAATACTCCCGATCGGTTTAAAATGTTTTTACGAATTTTTCGGAGTATTTCTTGAGGTTTATTTTTGATAAAAATCGGACAAATTGTCATTGAGGAGGTCGGCCAGGTCGAGGTCGGCGAGCGACTCCAGACTGGGAACAAGTTTCGTGAAATGAAACTTGAGAACTCTCAAAATTGATTAGTGCAACCGTCGCACATAGGCTCGACCGGTCGAAGTGCACTTGACCGGGTCGCCTGTGTTAATTTGGTGCTATATGTTTCAAACTTCTATTTCGTGCGGCCGAGTGTCATCTATGCTTTGACAAAGACAAAATTCTAACCGTTGTGCAGCAGACAGCTTTTCCCTAAATTGTGGGATTGATTTCTAACAGCTATAATCTTGATTTTAATTGCAATTTTTTGTAGAAATCAGATTCCAAGAGGAGCCTATCAAGTATCAATCATCTCCTATAAATAGAGGAAGAATTGAAGCAACACTATAAGAGAGAAAACTACAACACAACAAGATACACTCAAGAATACACTTGTTCTTACATTGTCTTATTTCTTGTTGTAATTTGCCTAGCTATTCACTTTCACATCCTTGAGGTCTAGGCTATTCTTGATTACACTTGCACTCAATTGTATTATTCATTATCGAGTTGTAATCTTGAATTTGTGGTCGTCACTCAAACACAAGATATCCTTGTGAGTGTTCTTGTGGTAAGAACACACTTGGGTGAACTAGGTGTTAGGTGTAAGGAGATTGTGGTAATCTTCTTGTTGAGGTGTTGAAGAGTGTGGTGCTCTTCAAGGGTGAAGATTGTGGTAATCTTCACAAGGTGCCGTTTGGAGATTGTGGTAATCTTCAAGTGAGATTGTGGTAATCTCAAAGGTGGTGTTAAAGAAGAGTGTGGTGCTCTTCAAGGTGTTGGTGTAAGATTTTGTTGTAATAATTTTGGTAATTATTAATAAAATCTTTTTCTCTTTTCAAATCCATCCCGGATATCTTTGGGGTGGTAGAGGATTAGGCCCTAGGTGGGTTGAACCTCTTTAAATCGTCGTGTGTTGTTTACATTCCGCACCTTTGTTATTATCTTTGAGCATTCGGTTGGAAAAAAAGAGGCGAAATCGAAAAGATGGAGATAATCTATTCACCCCCCCTCTAGATTATCGTAGCCGCTTGGACTTACAACTTCGTCACATCAGAAAGAGATATTAGATTCACACTGGACCCAAGATCACAAAGTGGTTTCTCAAAGAAAACTCCTCCGATAGTACAAGGAATAGTGAAACTCCCTGGATCCTTCATTTTCTCGAGGTAGTTTACTCGGACTATTGACCGCATTCCTCTCACAAATAGATAGGTCTCAAACTCCTCCAACTTCATTTTCTTGGATTCCACTGGTTTCGCATAAATGGGCGATTGTTCGGGTGCAAGCTGAATTTCTACCTCCGTTCTTACATAAATTGCATTGCAATGCTCCCTCGGATTAACCTCTCTATCACTCGGAAATTTCCCTATCTACTGCAATGAATTCACTGTTGTTGCTAACTGCCCTACTTGTGTCACGAAGGAGTTGATGTGACCTTCTATTGTTGTAACTCTCGAGCCGAGCTTGTCCATGTTAGCATCACTCTTGTTCATCCAAGCTCGGATTTCTACAATAAATGTGCTAAGTAATTCTTCCAAGGACGACTTGTTTTCTCCCACATGTGTACTCGCACTTGCCTGAGTTTGAAATCCCAGAGGTGGTTGCGACACATTTCTCGTATTTCTATATGAGAAATTTTCATTGTTTCGAAGTCCCGGATGATAATGTGTTGG
Organism: Rehmannia glutinosa; assembly: GCA_016081115.2. Lineage (NCBI taxonomy): Eukaryota > Viridiplantae > Streptophyta > Magnoliopsida > Lamiales > Orobanchaceae > Rehmannia > Rehmannia glutinosa. Next base: position 63,592 of record JABTTQ020003418.1, read on the forward strand.
CAACTGATTCACTTTATTGTTGAAACCCCGATTGTTCACATAATTGACTCGTTCCATGTCGGGCCTCATCATCTCTTGACTTATTTCCATAACAGCTTTTGTTTGCTGTTTTCCACTAGAATTGAGGGTGGCAAGTTGCTTTGACAAAGCGGAAATTTGAGAGGCCAAAGCGGACATATTATCAAGTTCAAGAACACCGGCAACTTTCCTTGGCATGGATCTCTCAAAAGGCCATTGGTAACTATTGGCAGCCATTTCTTCTAGCAAAAGCATGGCTTCTCTTGGAGTTTTAGTCATCAATGTACCTCATGCTGCAGCATCTATAATAGTTCTTGAATGACCATTCATACCATTATAAAAATATTGAACTTTCTGCCAATCTGCGTACCCGTGTTGTGGACACCTCCTCAATAATTCCTTGAATCGCTCCCAAGATTCATGGAGTGGTTCAAAGTCAATCTGTTGAAATTGAGCAATCTCACTCTTCAGTTGAAGTGTCTTGCTAGGTGGAAAGAATTTTTCCATAAATTTTTCAGTGAGATCATCCCAACTAGTGATACTTCCGGGTGGAAAGGTTTGAAGCCATTGTCTAGCTTTATCACGAAGTGAAAATGGAAATAAATCTCTCAATTCTATGAAATCCTAGGTTATGCTATTCCAAGGTCATGTATTCAATTACCTATCTCAAGTGTCAAATCAAATACACCAAACACTCTAAATTATTGATCAAGTAATTTAGATGCAATAGATCTAAATAACACAAATAAATTGATAGATCTAGATTGACAAACCACAATCTCAAAACATAAGTTCAAACATATATTATATCATCCCTCTGGAATTATTGAGTTTAGCTCATGATTAAAACAAATGAATCCATAAAAACACAACAATACATCTTACAAAATATGGAGAAAGTAACAAAATAAGAACAAGAGTTGAGGGATCTTCTCTATTTCTAGATGATAAGAGCCTTCAATCTTCTTCTCCAAGCTTATCCCAAGATGTTTCTATTCTTTTCCCTTGTCTTCTTATTGTTTTGTTGTCTTCCAAATGGTCCAAAGTTCCTGAATTCACGCCCAAGTGTCTCTATTTATAACCCCACCAAGATCCAAGAAAAAGGTAGGCAAACATAGGAAATTCCATCCCGGGCGCTGCGGCGCCCAACAATTTCCCACAAAAATGCCTCCCGGGCGCTGCAGCGCCCCCACGTGAATTTTGGAGTGTTTGGCCTTGTATCGTGCGTTGCAGCGCCCATGGACGAGCACTGCAGCGCCCGCCCAGTTTTTGCACCCACCAAATGTCCGACTTTGGTTTTGAGCCCTTCATCAAGGTTGTATCTCTATCTCTTAGCTTTCCATAGCCACTTTAATCACCTCAATATCAATTTTGTAGAGAGAGTTATGAGCAAAATACGAAACCCTGCCAGTGATGGAAAATTCAGACGCATTTGGATGTTTCTTCAAATCAATCTCTCGTTGTTTGATCGTTCATACTTCTTTTGATACATGATTCATTAATATGACTAAAAACTCAATATAATTGGACCTCAACATGGATTGACCACTCAAATGACTCAAAACAATGGGAATTAATGCCTAACCTATGAGATATAACAAAAATGACTCAAAATACTCAAAAACAACACAAAACTCAAGTCTAGGAAGCCCAAATCAATGGTATAAAACCAAATAAACACTTGGGTTAATTGGTTATAGCTCAGTTCCATGAGTAGAGGTGCTATGAGCACGTGCCTTCAAGATGTTTTGATTAAACATGGACATTAGTATGCTGATCTGAGGTGTTATAGGTCAGATCGGGTCCTAAACCTTTAAGGCAAATTAGGATTTTGGAAGATCTGATCCTATCCTAATCATGATATTGTTATCAAATCGTAACGAAATCCTGAATTTTACGGAAACTCTAATCCGTTCTAAGGTATAAAAGCCCAAGTCCAGGTTCATTCTTGACCTAATCACACTTTTACTTTCACATTATATTTTTGCCTCTTGCTTCTCTTCCAAGTTTCTGATTTAAGCGTCGGAGAGGGTACGCCGGAGCCCCCCTCCAACCCCCCTTTGTGTAGGTTTCACGGAGGAGTTCGACCCGAAGGCTGATCAGTGGGAGAGGAGTACTTTTGGAGTGCAACCAATTGGCGCCGTCTATGGGAAAGATTGAGCGGAGACATGAGCTTCGAGCGGTGGTTATGGATGATGTAAGGAGGAATTTGGATGAAGACCTGAATCGCACGCCGCTGGGAGATACTCTAGGTGGAGTTACGCAAGAAGATCTGGGCCCAATGTTTTTTGAACAGTTGGGTGGTTTCATTACTAGGGCCGTCGAGCAAACGGTGGAAAGGAGGCTTAGGGAGATACTTTCGCTACCAACTCCGCATGTGGTCCCTCCACCGGTGGTCCCTTCTCCTGTGGTTCCTCCGCCTGGAGTTCCTCCGGAGGTCGGTGATAGAGGTCAACGGAATGCCGCGGCGGAGAAAGTGCACTCATCGAGTATGGAGCATGCATCGACTAAGGATCAAGACTGGTCAGAGCGGATGGATGACCTCCATCGTGAAGTAAGGGATATTCGTAGGAGGGTTGCGGGAGCACCGGGAGCGGCTTCAGTCCGAGTTCGGAGGGGAACTCTCTTCTCGGATAAAGTGATGGCGGACGAGCTCCCATCCTCCTACTGAGCTCTGAGTTTCAAATATGATGGTACCACTGACCCGTGGGATTATCTCTCTCGTTTTGAAAATGCTAATTTGCTACACATGTTCACGGATGGCGTGATGCGTAGAGTTTTTCCTACCACCCGATTTAAGTCACCAAGAATGGTTTAGCCACTGCTCTGTGCTCTATCAAAAATTTTGATGGCTTCAGTTCGGCATTCCTTAATCAGTTCACGAGTTGTCGTAAGTACCAAAAGACGCCCATGACTTTGTTTAGCATCAAGTAGAGGGAGGGGGAAGACTTCGGAGTTATATACAGAGGTTTACTGCGGCTAAGTTGGAGGTGCCTTTGGCTAGTCCGGAGATTTTGGCTAATGCCCTAACTTAGGGTTTGAAAGATGGGGAGTTTTTTGAATCTTTAGTGATAGAGCCGGCTAAGACCTTTGATGAGTAGTTAGCTCGGGCGAAGAGGTATATTAACTTGGAGGAGGCAAGAAAAAATGAAGAGGGAGGAAGGAGAGAAAATGAGAGATAGGAAGGAAGGTTAGGAGAATAAAGGATCTCAGAAAAAACCAAGGTCTGAGGTGAAGGGTGGACGACTGAGGTACGAGAAATATACCCCATTGACCTTACCTCGGGGCGAGGTGTTTGTTGCTATTGAAAGGCATCCCGACCTGAGGTGGCCAAAGACGCATGCAGAAGCACCAGTAAAGGCAAAGTGCAAGGAATTTTGCAGGTTCCATAATGAGTATGGACACACGACAGATCGGTGCACACACCTGAGAGATGAAATTGAGAGGCTCATTCAGGCAGGTCATCTCAGGAAATTTGTGTACATTGATAAAAAGGAGAAGAAGGGGGGGTATAAGAGGGACCATCGGGGTTACAATCAACCTCGGAGGGAGCCGGAGCGGAGGGGAAGGAAAGAGAAGAGCTATCTCCATCTCCGCCTCCACATCGGCAAGAGATCATCCAAATGATAATTGGAGGGTCGGCGAAAAGGGATTCCAGGAGAGCTCGGAAGAGCTATGTGAGAGCAGCAACTCCAGATCGGGTGCAAGAGCAATTGAAGGTAGTGCAGATCGGACCGGGGCCAAACATCTGATTTGGGGCAGGTGATAGCAAAGCTATCATAACACCTCATAGCGATGCTCTTGTGATCACGACCACGATCTTGAATTACGATGTGCAGCGAGTGTTTGTGGATATGGGGATCTCGGTGGACATCTTGTTCTATGATTACTACAGAAAGATAGATCTCCAAGTCGGGCTGGAGTCAGTGGACACAACGTTGGTCGGATTTGCAGGAAGAACCATCCAACCAATAGGTATGATTACTTTACCTGTCTCTTTGGATAAGGAGCCTAGTCGCAAAACTAGGATGATTCGATTCTTGATAGTAGATGCACCTTCTACGTATAATGCTATGTTGGGTAGACCGTCATTGAATGCTTTTCAAGCTGTGGTATCAGTGTACCATTTGAAGATGAAATTCCCCATAGGGGAAGAGGTCGGCGGAGATCAGTACATGACTAGGAAATTATATGTGGATAGTATTCAAAAGGCGGAGAGAGGAAACATTTTTGATGATGATAAAAATAGATAAAATAATTAAACTTGATGAGACGGTGGAGCACGTGCAAACCAATGAGGATATGATGGTAGTGGAGCTGGTGTCGGGTGACCCCGATAAGGTCACCAAGGTTGGAAAAGGATTATCTGACGAGTTGAGAGAAGAGCTGGTGGGATTTTTAAGGAACTATATTGACGTGTTTGCTTGGTTGGCGGAAGATTTGGTGGGAATTGACCCGAGTATAGCTGAGCATAGGCTCAATGTCAATCCATCATATAAGCCTGTGAAACAAAAGAAAAGAAGTTTTTGGCCTAAGAAGGACGCTATAATCCGACCGGAGGTGCATAAGTTATTGAATGCAGGGCATATCAGAGAGATCCAGTGCCTGGAGTGGTTATCCAACGCGGTGTTGGTGCCGAAAGAGGAGGATAATTGGCGCATGTGCGTGGACTTTTGGGACTTGAATAAGGCTTGCCCAAAAGACTATTATCCACTACCCCGAATCGATCAGCTCGTGGATTCGAATTTGGGGTATGAGTTGCTTAGCATGATGGACACATCGCAAGGCTACCATCAGATCAGATTGGCAGAAGAGGACCAAAAGAGGGTGAGCTTCACCACCTCTTCTGGCACTTTTTGTTATGTGGTGATGCCGTTTGGATTGAAGAATGCAGGAGCCACATATCAGAGATTAGTTGATAAAATGTTTGAGGGGCAGCCTGGGAGGAACATGGAGGTATATGTGGATGACATGATAGTCAAGAGCATGAAGGTCGTGGATCATGTGAATGACCTAGCTGAGACGTTTAACACTTTGAGAAAATACCGAATGAAGCTCAACCCTAAGAAGTGTGCTTTCGGTGTGAGGTCGGGAAAGTTCTTAGGGTATATGGTGATGGAGAAGGGGATAGAGTCTAATTCAGAGAAGGTTAGAGCCATCAGAGAGATGGCACCACCTCGGGATACTAAGGACGTGCAATGTCAGACAGGTTGACTGGCATCCCTGAATAGATTTATTTCTCTCCTGGCGGAGAGGAGTTTGCCATTCTTTAGGGTATTAAGGAAGGCCAAAAAGTTTGTTTGGGATGAGGATTGGTAGAAGGCTTTTGAGGATTTGAAAAATTATTTAGCTAATTTGTCGTTGTTGACTAAGCCAGTGTCGGGAGAACCTTTATACTTGTATATCTCAGTGGGAGAGCAAGGCGTTAGTATGGTCTTGATCAGAGAGGAGAATTCAGTTCAGAAGCCAGTGTATTACGTCAGTAAAGTATTGAGGAATGTCGAGGTGTGATATACGGAGATCGAGAAAGTGGGTTTAGCCTTAGTAGTGACTGCAAGGAGACTTCGGCCGTATTTTCTCTCGCACATGGTAATTGTCCGAACTAATCTTCCCTTAAGAAATGTGATGAGCAAGCCGGAGGTGGCAGGAAGGTTGGTGAATTGGGCCATCGAATTGAGCGAATATGATATCGAATTTGAGAACAGGTCGGCCATCAAAGCTGAGGCTTTGGCGGATTTTGTTCAAGAATTGACAAGAGCTGATAGTGCATAAGGAGCTTGGGTGATTTATGTAGATGGTTTGGTAGGGAGCTCGGGTTGTGGTGCTGGTATTGTCTTAATCAGTCCACAAGGAGCGGAGAATGATTTTGCTGTAAGATTGGAGTTCAAGTTGTCCAATAACGAGGCGGAGTATGAAGCATTTATCAGAGGGATCCAAATGGCCACTGAGATGGGTTCTACTAGAATAGTCATTTACATGGACTCTCAGCTCGTCCATAAGCAAGTTACTGGAGAATTTGAAGTTAGGGAGGAAAGGATGAAGAGGAATGTTGAAGCGTACCGAGCTCTAGAAGGAAAATTGAAAGAGATCAAGATCTGCCAAATCCCAAAGGCAGAGAACAGTCAAGCGGGTTTCTTGGCAAAAATGGCCAGCTCGGCCTGGGAGAATCAAGCCAAGCAGATTCCACTCTTGATAGCAAAGAAAGCCGTGCTGAGTTTAGAGGTCAGAGAGATTGAAGAAAAGGAGGATTAGAGGTCGGCTATCATGGCCTATCTGAAAGAAGGAGTTCTACCGGGAGATAGGCATGAAACAGCTCGGTTGAAAATCCGAGCCACACGTTTTTGCATAATTGGGGATAAGTTATACAAGAGAAGTTTCTCTATGCCTTTGTTGAGGTGTCTGAGTGGAGAAGAGGGCATGTATGTGTTGAGAGAGATGCACGAAAGGTGTTGTGGAAATCATATGGGAGCAAGAATCTTGATGAAAAAGGTGCTAAGGGCAGGGTATTTTTGGCCTTATTTATAAGAAGTAGCAGAGAAGCTAGTAAGAGCGTGTTAGAAGTGTCAGATTCACGCAACATTGATACAACATCCGGCGGAGGAGCTCATGACTATGAGCTCGGCATGTCCTTTTGCAAAATGGGGTATTAACATAGTGGGCCCATTTCCTCCAGCCTCGGACAGAGGAAATTTTTAATAGTAGCAATCGATTATTTTAGCAAGTAGGTGGAAGCTAACCACTTGCTAAAATAAATGAGGACGCAGTGATGAATTTCATTTGGCAAAACATTGCATGCCGATATGGAACACCTCGGGTCTTGATATCGGATAATGGAACACAATTTGCGGGAATTGGGATCTGAGCTTGGTGTGAAGAGTTGAAGATCAAGCAGAATTTTACGTCGGTAGCTCATCCACAAGCCAATGGGCAAGTGGAGGTTACCAACAGAATTCTGGTCCGAGGACTCAAAACTCGTCTGGAAAGGGCAGGAGGTGCATGGGTTCGAGAGCTCAGCTCAGTTTTGTGGGCTTATCGAACTAATCCTAAGGGGGCCACGAGGAGCACACTATACCAATCTTTTTTGGTTAAAAAAAACATTATTCAAGCCCAGTCTGAACTCAGCTCTGCGTGATAGAATAAATCTAAGCTATTATGAAAGCATAAATGCAAGAATAAAGATCAGAACGAACGAATTGCAGAAAATAGATAATTTTCATTAGCAAAATAAAGTACAAGTACATCAGAATTACAAAAGTAAAAGGGAAACAAAAACTCCTAAGTAATAGGGGCAGCATCCTCGGTGGTCAGGTCATCTGTGGAGATGGTTACATCATCCACGAGGGCAATCTCGGGATCGTCGTCTTGAACGACCTGGTCAGGAAGAATATGGGTGCCTTCGATGAGCTATGGAGTGGGCTGATCTCCAGGAGGATGAGAAGCACCCCTTGAGCTTGAGGCAGGATGGAGGACAAATGGAGCGGATAAGGACTCAATAAAAGCCTCAACATGAGCTCGGTTGAGCCGGTCCGCTTCACTTGAGAACATAAAGCCCTTAGGGTCGGGGAGGACCTTCTTGGGACCTTGCCTGTCAAGGGGCTCGGTGATGCCTATCTCCTTGAGTTGAGCTTTAGCCTGAGTTGAGCCTTAGAGCTAAGGAAAGCTTGTTTCACCCTGTCCCGAATGGCCTGAACAATCGAAGAGCCTTCAGGGGAGGTCAGGAAGCCTTGATGACCAATCTCGATGCTTGATCAGCATTGGTAGTGCAGCAGATCTGGAGATCACCCACTTCGGCCTTGAGGTCAGAGTTGTCTTTTTCAAGAGCCTTGAGCTTGCTCTCGTAAGATTCCACGGTAACCTTGTGGACCTTGGCCTACTCCCTTAAGTGGCGAACCTCTTAAAGAAGTTTGGTCTCTCGGGCCTTCAACCGCTGGCATTCCTTCTTGGCAGCATCGAGCTCGGCGACATCAGTGGGGTTAGAGAAACCCACACGAGCTCGGGCAATTAGAGTGGCGAGCTTGGCTTTGGCCTTTGAGTGGTCTAGGCAGAATGAGTTCACGAGCTTAGCATCACTGATCTTCTCCAGAACGGTCCGATCTGGAGAGCGGAAATTTCCCTGGACGTATTGGATGGCAAATGTCCCATCAGTGGTCTTCAAAATTGAATTCCCAGTGAAGAACGTCTGGTTTGGAGTATGGATGGGATTGCGATCATAGGAGAGAGGAGTAGAGGAGGTGGTGGTAGTCTTGGCCTTTTTGGTCTTGGTCGGGTCTTAGGGCGATGGTAGGCCTCTTCAAGGGAGGCTTGACAACAAAGCCGAGCCGACTGGACTGGACCGATCGGTTAGCGATAACAATGGCGGCTTAATCAAAGTTGCCTAGTTTGGGGGATTGACTCCCGGGCAGGCGTGCACCTGTGATGGAGGGAAGGAAGCCTGGCGACTTGTCGCTCCTCCTCCTCCTGTTCGGCGACCATCTATGCCATAAACATGTCTGCATAAGAAAATAAAAAGGGCCATTTAACAAGTGAGAAGAAAGGAAACGAGATATGAAAATGTAATTACCAAAGTCACCCTACAGATGGGCAATAATGGGGCTCAGTTCGAAGTGGTACAAAAGGGAAGGAGTGATAAGCCGGGATAGGTCATACTTGACCAGGGTAAGTTTATTAATCAGGGCCTGGAGCTTGGGGGACCGATCTCGGGGGTTATGCTTGTGCTGAAGAGGAAGGCTCCATGTCCAAGCAATGGGAAAACCCCAAGCTCGGGGAGAAGAAATGAAAAAATACTTGTCCTTCCAGAATTTATTAGAAGAAGGATATCTGCTCAAGAACTGAGCATCACCTCGGGAGGTAATGTAGAATAGGCCTTTGGTGGTCGTGCTTTTCACCTGGAATAGGGAAAAAAACAGCTCGATGGTAGGCTCTATTTCTAAATATTTGGTTAGTATTAAAAATCCAACCATTATTCGAAAGGAATTAGGGGCCAGCTGATTGAGGGGAACACAGTAGTGTGTGGACACCTCGGTCATGAAAGAGTGAATGGGAAACCGAATTCCTCCCTCTATCTGACCTATGAAGAAAGCTAGGGCATTAGGGGGACCTCGGTTGGGGCGGTCCGTGTGACTTGGTAGGGAAAGTTTGAAGGAAGAAGGAATCTTTACACTTTTTCTTATATTTTGAAGTGTGGGGGAAGTTATAGTGGTCTCCTTAAAGTCATGGGGTTATTCTGGTAGGGGACCCGAGCTCGGAGTTCGGATCTCTATTATTCTGAAATCCATATCTGAACCAGAGCTCGATTTGGTGGCATCCGAGTCGGAGGAAATAATCTCAGTAATATGAAAAGGTTGGGAGCCTTAACCCGTTTCCGAAGACCATCACTCTAATTCAGCGATATGAGGGTCTAGAGGAGTTGAAGGAGAGGAAGAAGAAGCCATGAATACGAAAGAAATAAAATTGGAAGAAATAAATACCTATTGGGTGGAAGAAGAGTACGAAAGGGAGAATTGAGAAAGCCTGGTTGCTGAAGGCCGCCGAAATCTGGATAAAATCGCCGGAGTAATTAAGCTTAAGGGCACTAGAGTGTTCTCAGAGATAAAATGGAAGAAATGAGAATGGTGAAGATGGTCTTCATTTTATAAAAGTAGGGGAGAGAGAGAGAGAGAGAGAGAGAGAGAGAGAGAGAGAGAGAGAGAGAATTTGAAAGGGTATAAAGTGGACCGTCGATTGGGGCCTAATCCAAGCGATGTAAAGGTGTCTTGGGATCCAAAAAAACGTCTTGTCAGCCGTTTTCATTTATGATATGAGACTTGAAAAGACAGGACACTCAGGAGGTGGGAATTTGAAAAGAAAGGGAAAACCCTAGGACATCTCAGCTCAGTATGAAGTAACTATGGCTGAAGCACCTTCTAACCATAGTTGGGGGAGGAATTGATAAAGGATAAATGAGTATTGGGCTGACATGTTAAGCCCGGTGCAGAGGGCTGATCTCTTAAGGCTAGTCTATTGGGCCGACCTGTTAAGCCAGTGCAATGGGTCGATCTCTTAAGGTTTGTCTGTTGGGCCAACCTATTAAGCCCAGTGCAGAGGGACGATCTCTTAAGGCTTATCTATTGGGCCGACCTGTTAAGCTCAGTGCAATGGGTGGATCTTTTAAGACTTTCCTATTGGGCCGTCCTATTAAGCCCAGTGCAATGGGCCGATCACTTAAGGCTTGTTATTAGGCTGATCTGTTAAGCCCAGTGTAATGGGCCGATCTCTTAAAACTTGTCTATTAGGCTGATCTGTTAAGCTCTGAGTGGAGTTAATTCGCTAAGTCCTGAAGTATTGGGCTTATCAGCTAGGATCCCTGTATTTAACCGACCTATTGAGATCCTTTCAATAGGTCGACCTACTGATGCTTGGGTTTGAATTATGTTGACTCGCTTGGGTTAGTTGGTTATAGCTCAGTTCCATGAGTAGAGGTGCTCTGAGGATGTGCCTTCAAGATGTTTTGATTAAACATGGACATTAGTATGCTGATCTGAGGTGTTACAAGTCAGATCGGGTCCTAAACCTTTAAGGCAAATTAGGGTTTTGGAAGATCCGATCCTATCCTAATCATGACACTGTTACCAAATCATAATGGAATCCCGGATTTTACAGAAACTCTAATCCCGGCTAAGGTATAAAAGCCCAAGTCCAGGTTCATTCTTGACCTAATCACACTTTTACTTTCACATTATATTTTTGCCTCTTGCTTCTCTTCCAAGTTTCTGACTTAAGCATCGGAGAGGGTACGCTGGAACCCCCCTCCGGCCCCCCTTTGTGCAGGTTTCGCGAAGGAGTTCGACCCGAAGGCTGATCAGTGGGAGAGGAGTACTTTTGGAGTGCAACCAATTGTTATGTTTTTTTAAAAGAATGATGCTAGCTAGTTGATTTTCCAACTCTCTTTAGATGACTCAAACTTATGATTGGAAACAAAGGTGATATTGGAATAAGAAAGCATATTCAAAACACTGAAATTTGTTACACAAATCAAACAAGATAACATCCAAATCCCAGTATTTATATGGGAGTCGACGACAAAAAACAGAAAAAACGTGAAAGGAAATAAGGAATAAAACGTGACTCAGCTAATTACAAAGAAATGACATAAGCACCTTGAATGTAAAATGACAAAAAAGGACTATAGTTAACACGCCCTTCAAGCTAGGGCGGTGGTGAGGATCGGCCATGCCTAGCTTGGACAGAAAATCTTGTTGTCTGCGAACTTGAAGAGGCGTCTTGGTGAAAATGTCGGCCCAATGGAGATGGGAAGACACCTTTTTCGGGATGATAAAACCTTCTTTGAACTTGTTCCGCACAATGTGACAATCTATGTCGAGGTGCTTAGTACGCTCATGAAACACGGGATTGGCAATGATGTGAAGGGTCGCCGATTATCACATAGAGTCGAACAGGAGTGAAGAGATATATGGAAATCAGCAAACAAATAAGACAACCATTGTAATTCGCAAATGGTGGTGCTGAGTGCGCGATACTCATCTTCAGCGGAAGACTTTGAAACCATATTCTGCTTTTTGCACTTCCAAGAGATTAAACAAGTACCCAGAAGCACGCAATAACCAGTTAAAGATTTACGAGTCGGGCAAGAGCCCCAATCCGCGTCACTATAAGCAGTGAGGGAAAGAGAAGAAGAGGCATCATAAAAGAGCCCATGTGAAGGACAACCTTTAAGATACTGAACCAAGTGAACAGCCGCATCCCAGTGGCTGCTGCAGGGTCGGTTAACAAATTGGCTGAGCTGTTGGGTGGAGTAAGTGAGATCAGGCCTGGTCATGTTTAAATATAAAAGGCACCCAACCAGCCTTCTGTACTTGTCCGGTTCAGGGAGAGGTGTACCCTGATCCCCAGCTAAACGAATCCCCTGAGGCAATGGTGTAAGCATGGGCTTACAATGAAGCATACCAAGATCAGTGATAATATCCAAGACGTACTTCCTCTGATTTAAAAAAGTGCCCGCTGCTCCCCTAGATCTTTAATAGTGAACAATTTATCCAAATAGGACTTGAGAGCTTGTATCTCATCATCATTTGAACCCGTAACCAACACATCATCCACATATATAAGAAGAGCACGAAAGCTAGAATTGGACTGTCTAATGAATAGACAATGATCATGTGGTGACTGTTGGAGACCAGACTTGGTAAGCTTATCACACAACTCCATATTCCATTGCCTAGAGGCTTGTTTCAAGCTATAGAGGCTACGCTTTAAGTGACAGACATGTCCTTCCTTACCCTTGGTGTACCCTTCCGGAGGGACCATGTAGATAGATTCATCCAAGTAACCATGGATGAATGCATTGTTGATAGCTAACTGGATGCAATCCCCAATTTTTAACAGTTGCCAAAGCAATGAGGAACCGCACAGTCACCATTTTGGCAACAGGGGAAAAGTTGTCCCAGTAATCGACCCCATGCACCTGATGATACCTTTTTGCAACCAAACGTGCCTTGTACCTATCCACGCTTCCATCCGGATTCATTTTCACTTTGTAAACCCACTTCCACTCTATAGGGACCTTCCCCGGGGGCAAATCAACCATATCCCAGGTGTTATTTTGTTCAAGTGCTTGCAACTCCTTTTGCATAACATCAATCCAGTGGGAATCCTTACAAGCCTGAAAGTATGAGTGAGGTTCTTGGATAGTGGACAAATTAGCTAGAAAAGAAACATATGTAGGTGTGAAAGAAGGAGAAACAGTGTAAGGAAAAGAAGAGATAGGATAGAGGTCACCTGAACCTGTGGAAGAGATGCCAGGTGCTGTAGGAGAAGGCAAGTGATCCACTGCAATGTTAGTGACACAGTCTTTAAGCCAAGAAGGGGGTTTTGAGACCCTAGTACTGGTTCTAATGGGGTTGGAAGGAGGTGGTGGAGAGGTAGTTGCTGAGGGGTTATCATCAGAGGATATGTTAGAGGCTGTGGAAGAAGATTGAGTAGTGAAAGGAGTGTCTAAGAAATCAGTATTATGAAGTGGAGCAACAGGAAGAGGAGTGTGGCTAGGAGGCTCAGTAAGTGAATGAAAAGGGAAAATATTTTCATGGAAAATGACATCTCTAGACACCACAATTTGTTTGGTGGCCAGGTTGTACAGCCGATATCCTTTTTGGCCAGGGACATACCCCAAGAAAACACACTGATATCCTCTAGCAGCAAATTTGTCTTTGTGGGGCTGAGTATTGGTGGAGAAAACTTGGCATCCAAAAGGTTTAAGCTGGGAATAGTTGGGAGCATGATGATACAATTTTTCATAGGGAGTTTTCATGTGTAAGGAAGAACTGGGCAAACGGTTGATGATATGGGCAGCTGTGAGCAGGGAGTAAGGCCAGAACCATGAGGGAAGTTTGGTTTGAAACATTAATGCCCTGCCAATGTCAAGCAAGTGTTTGTGTTTCCTCTCAACAACACCATTTTGTTGAGGGGTAAAAACACAACTCTTTTGATGCAAAATCCCACAGGAAGAAAATAGATCTTGACAAGTATGACTTAAATACTCTGATCCATTATCACTTCTGAAACACTTAACTGATTTGTGAAATTGATTTTTGACCATAAGAATAAAGGACTCAAGCAATTTTGGCACTTGACTTTTGTGACTCATAAGATAAATCCAGGTAGCCCGACTAAAATCATCCACAAGAGTTAGAATATATGGTGTATTTGTGACACTAAATGAATTATAAGGCCCCCAAATATCAATATGCACAATTGCAAATAATTCAACAGAATGTGAAGCACTAGAAGGAAAGGGCAATCTGTGTTGCTTTGCCATAAGACAAATAGTACATTGTTGAACTGTTGTTTTAGCCACGCTATTACAAAGTGGTTTCAAAAAGGAAATATGTTCTAATAGGGACATTGAAGCATGCCCTAACCTCTAGTGCCATATATCAAGGAAAGAATCAGTTGTAACAGAAGAAAAAGAAGGAAAAGATGCAGGCTCTGCCGTAGGACCAGTGTCAAGTACAATTTTCCAATTGCCTTCCCAACAGCAATAGTGGCATCAGTCCTCAGGTCCTGAATGACACAATAAGAGGGAAAAAAATACACTTCAAGTTACACTTCTGAATGAGATGGGAGACTGACAACAAATTGTATTTGAAGCTAGGAACAAGCAAAACATTATCAAGCACAAGAGTGTTACTCAGGTGAACTTGGCCTGAGTGTGTGACAATTTTGGTGGAACCATCTGGTTGATGGACTGTGATAGTGGTGGTGACAGGTTTAAGTGTAGTCATATAAGTGGGGTTAGTACACATGTGTCTACTAGCACCTGTGTCCAAAATCCAAGTACCTTTACCTATACAATCAGAAGCTGTGAAGGCAAAATGAGAATCATCTGAAGTAAAAGTACCTGCATACTCTGCAAAGTGTGCATAATGCAAACCATCTGTGTTACCAAAATTCTCACCATGAGGCTCGAGAGACAATTACTTGGCAATTTCCTGTTGAATCAAGTTCGAAATACCTCCAATCTGCATTCCGTTCACTTGGTCATCCCCAGCACCCTTAACGGCCTGTGTAGTCTCTGCCATATTTGCAACTTGTTTCTTCTTTTGTTCCTTCAGCTTTTTGAACCAGTCGGGGTAACCATGCAATTTAAAACATTCACCAACCTCATGCCCTGAAACACCACAATGCTCACAAATCAATTTAGCCTTCTCCTCTTTGGTTTTCTTCTGGAAACCACCCATGTTCCAGCCACCAGCAGTATTATTCCCCCTGCCCAAACAACCCTTCTCATATCCAGTAGTTTTACTCAACAGAGCAGGAGCTTCATGAGTCTCTGGAAAGGAAGTATTTACAGTCCGCTGTCGTTCAAGCTTAATCAGCATAGAATAAGCTTTGTTCAGGTTAGGTAAAGGCTCCATCAGTAAGATTTGACTTCTTGCATTATCAAAACCATCGTTCAATCCCATGAGAAATTTAATGAGTTTAGTATGCGACTCCATCTCAACTATCTCTTTAACAGCTCCACAAGTACAGGTCGGCCAAGACACAATACTACTATACTCATTCCATAGTTTTTTTAGCTTGGTAAAATATACAGCAACACTCATGTTCCCTTGAGTTAGATCCGAAATTTCCTTCTGAATCTGATATAGTAAAGGCCCATTCGACTCACCAAATCGCTCAGCTAAATCATTCCACAATTCTCGAGCAGAGTTAACATATATAAAAGCATCAACTATTTCTTTTCCCAGTGAATTTAAAATCTAACTCATGATCATATAATCTACCCTTTTCCAATTATCATATTCAGGAGAATCACTACCAGGTACATCAATCCTACCATCAATAAATCCCAATTTCGTTTTAGCACCTAGGGCTATAAGCATCGCACGACGCCAAGTCTGATAGTTATTACCTGTGAGAGGAGATGTCACCAAGGACATTCCAGGATGATCGGAGTTACTTAAACTCAGTGGGTTATCCACATGCTGAACGAGTTGGTTCCCTCCATCAGCTCCAGTTCCATTTTTCCCGCCGGTAGCGACGGTGTTCCAAGCAGCAACACGCAGTGGCGCCATTTTCAAAGGCCCAAATTAGGCTCTGGACACCATGTAAACAAAGGTGATATTGGAATAAGAAAGCATATTCAAGCAGCTGAAATTTGTTACACAAATCAAACAGTATAACATCCAAATCCCAGTATTTATATGGGAGTCTGACGCAAAACAGAAAAAACGTGAAAGGGAAATAAGGAATAAAACATGACTCAGCTAATTACAGCAAAATGACATAAGTACCCTTGAATGTAAAATGACAGAAAAGGACTATAGTTAACAATGATCAATAAATTAAATCTCAAGTAAAAAAATAAATTAAATTGTAAGTAAAAAAAAGTACTTATGGACAAGTTATCTCAACTCGTCCTTTTCTATACATGAAGAGGTGAAAAATCCACGTGCTTCTTTCCTTTTGCCTTTGGATTGAAGAAGAAAAAACAATTCTTCTTCTTTTTTTTTAGAACAGAAAAAGAACAATTCTTGTTCTTTATTCCTTTATTTCCATTCATTTTCTTAATTTGCAAACTTTAACTTTTATTTTTATTAATCACTAAAAAATAGGAAGTATATGAAACGCTCCAATTCATTACTATGTCCTGGCTCGGTACAATATTATTCCTCAATCCTCACTAATCTAATAATATTTCATCAATATTCTTTTTTTGAAAAAAGATATTGATTATAATTATTTCCTATTAGCCTATTCAAATTAAAATTGTAGGTACCAAATTCTTATCATCAATTTATTTTTGCCTTGTTTAATTTGTAAAGTTCAGTATTTCGGATAAGTAGGTATGCCCCATCACTGCACAAAAACCTCCTAACGTTTAGTTCTGCGACCATTACTCTTGTGTCCTCTGCTTCTTTTGTCCAAATGCACCTAACAACCAAAATAGTCCCCATAGCCACTAACAATTAGAGTTTCTCAGGGACCACTGTTCCCTTTTCCAATTTTTTTTATTTTCATTGAATTAATATTTTAATTTAGCATTTTCTACGATACTATTAGGGATAATTACAAAAAAAAATAAAAAAATAGGTTTAGGGTTTTTTTTGAAGTTTCGAAATTACAGAACCCCATTCAAATTTGATTCATTCTTAAACATAAGAGAGTAATTGTAATATTTTCTATAAATGTAAGGGGATATTTGAAATTTTTATTTGCTTATAAAAGGGATAAAACGTAATAATACATAATCAAATCTCAATATAATGGCGTTTCTGCAATTTTGAAATTTCTATAATTTTTTTTTGTAAATCCCCCAAACCTCTGTTTTTTTTTTGTAATTATCTATTATTATTACTATTACTATTATTATTATTATTATTAGGGATAATTACAAAAACACTCCTGAAGTTTGGGTTAATTACAAAAAAATCCAGAAATTACAAAAAAAAACCCTTAAGGTTTGGTTGTCTTAAATTTAGGGGGTGGGTAACTGTAACGTTTTTGTAAATGTCAAGGGGTTTTTTGAAATGTTTTTGAAAATCGGAAAAAATGTAAGTCGGAATCAAACCTCAAGATTTTTTTTGTAATTTTCAAAGAACTCTGGTTTTTTTTTTTTTGTAATTAGCCCAAACCTCAGGGGTATTTTTGTAATTATTCCTTGTTATTATTATTATTATAATTTTGTTGATGAATGATTGTTTATATGTCCTTTAGGGCATGGCCAATGATGATTTTATTTCCGTATATTTTCAGCAGCCTCGATTTGGATTCTTACAAAATCGTGTAAGTTGAAACCGTAAAGATAAAGGGATTCATTTCCCTTAGCTAGATTTAGCTGCAGCTTCTTCTTCTTCTTCTTTTATTTTTTATTTTTATTTTATTTTTGGGGTCGTCATAATTGCAAATTGCACCAGATGAAAATTGGTGAAATCAACATTTACTGAATTTCAGAAACATTTTCAGCTAATTGCTTAATTGTTTAAGTTATTATAACCCTGCCTAAACTAGAATAAGAGGGTGTTTCACTAAGTTTATTTAAAAGATTTTATAAGTTCTCACATCTTATAAGATGTTTTCAAAACTTATAAGACGCCAGATATTATTTTGAAACTAAGGTGTTGAAGTGTTTGGATAAAAAAAATGATAAGAATTTTAAGATGTTATAATGACAGTTTCGAACGTAACTAATATTATTAAAACTAAATGAAGTTATTAAAATAAGAGCTTGTTTTGAAAATAAATTGGGGTTCTCCACCTCTTTTAGAAACAACTAATAACTTCTAAAATCTTATTTTGGGAGCTTATGTGATTATTTTATTAAAATAAATTACCAAACACCTCTAGAAAACTTGTAAACTATTCAAAAATATTTCATAAGCTCAGCCAAATACCCTTTAAATAAGCTTTAAGGAAGTGTATATATAGTTGTCACCTAATCGTAATTAGGAGTTCCAATTCCAGCTCCAGCTCCATAGGAAAGTCACATTAATAATAATTTTCGTATGATCTTAATTTGGTTAATTAATTCCAACAATTTGGTCTAAGCTATATTTACCACTATGTACTACTATTAGTGTAAATAGATGCTAGAAGGAGAAAAAAAAATAGTACTTATATCTTCGTTTGAGTTTTAAAATCTTTCCATTTTCATTTGTTCTCAAAATAATTATTTTTGCCATATTTTGAGAAGGCGGAGATATGGAAGGGTTTTTCTTTTCTTTTTCAATCAAACCAAAAAACATAAAAATTTGTATAAGACCAAGACAATATCACCGATATAATCAATGAGACGAATCCTATATCTAAATAGAATTTCAATCTGAACCTTAACTCGTGAAAAAAAATCCATATTTTATCTTATAATCCATCTCATAAACTTAGATCGATCCATTTCTCATATAAAACGTCATCAACCAAAAACGACATGTTTTTTAATCGGTTTAGGTCCATGTTGAATTTAATATATTTTTGGTCGAGGTGAAAAAATGAATGTACCCGAGGAAACTTAAATATATAAGTTTTGTGAAAAACAAAAGAAAAGAATAATTCACTCATTTAATTAGAGAAAAATCCACTTCAGACCAATCTAGGAAGTACGAACACTTCTGTTAGGATGACGTACACATACCAAATATGTACTAAATACGTTACTTTATTCAATACTCCATGTATACTCCATGAATGCATATCAGTAGTATCCAATTGATTTTTTTTAAATAAATTGGTCTGGACATCCTAATTAAAAAAACAAAACCACATCATATGAATTCTTATAAATTCACAAATGGAAAGAGATAATATTTATTTAATTACTGATATTTTCAACATATTTTTTTGTGTCGCACATAAGTTATCACATTTCAGATTTTAGCATCTATAAAATTGTAGTTTTTTATGCTTGAAACAATATTTTTTTAATTGTACTTAGCACTTCTATATTTTTAATAATATAAAAGTATTTTATATGTATATATATACCGTACTCGTATCCTTAAATTTTCAAATCATGATGTATTCCTTTACTCGTGTTGTATCGTACCATTGTCACATACCAATACCAGTGCTTCATAGAGACCAAGTGTCGTTTCTGTTCAGAATTGGGTGAGATTGAATTCTTTTGTTAAAAATAAAAACAAAGATATACTTTCACTCATATAAATGAGATATCTAAAAAATACAAGGAGAACTAATGCGCAATCAAAATCTAAAGCTCGGATAGTCTGTATAGATGTCGTAGTGATAGGTTTCTTGCTTTTTGATTTTCTCCCCCGTGACGGGACATGACATTGTATGATACTTTGATTATTTGATCTACAGGTAGGGGATCACGCTTCAATCCCCCCCCCGGGGTGTTCTTTTTTTTTTTTGAGAAAAAAAAATAAATTTATATTATTTATAAATTTATACGTATTAATAAAAAAATTTAAAAAAAAAAGTGGCATAAAAAATAAAGGAAAGTGAATTAACCAAGAGAGAGACCTTTTTTACTTCACTTTTCCCTTTTTTGGACCAAACACAGCTTGAGTTTACCAAACACTAACTTATACATGAATATTGATTGATAAGGACCCAATCCACTATTGTTGGCCTATGTATGAATTATGTGATAACGACCCATGAAAAATGGCCTACAATTATTAAAGCATGTGCTCCTACAATTTGCTATGTCCAAATTTCACGGAGCCTCTTTGTCAGTCTCATCACAAGGGCTTTCCTGCAAATTAGGGTGCATGATCATTAGGGTGAGACCATATTTCTCAATCAATTTTTCAAATTCATTTTTTCAATCTTGTAGTTATGTCCAATTTGAGTTTCTTCTTTTCATATTTTTCATGTCTCGTAGATTTTACACTTAATATATGTAGAATTTTCAATTTTCACAGTTATGTCCAATTAGAGTTTCTTCGACGTTGCCTCTCCAACTCTCAAGTCAGAATCAACCTTCAGAGAAAAATAATGTAAGTGATAAACACACCTTTTGAAGGGTTATTTATAAGTTCCTAGAATGAGGGTTTCTTGAAAATGTGAAATTAGTTAGGGAGAATCTAGGATTTTGCAACATAATTGTTGAGGCAGCCCTTATCCTCCTAGAGCCCCGAGTAGAATTAGGATTTTATGACATTCCGAGTTGCGTGAGCTTAAGAGCTTGGGACACACTTGTAATTATTATTCACGAGAATCTAACAGGTTGGCTCAATAAATACCATGAGTTCTGACTCATATGTCTCGACTATGGGTCGATCCAATTTAGTTCCCATCATTAACCGTCATGTCATGATCGTTCATCTTGATGAGAGGGACAGTTCAACTTTTTTGTAGCTGATTAACTCGGCCTAATTTAGTCTTTATCAATCATGAATGTTTTATTTCTTATAAATAGGACATTGACGATCATGTGTATTCATTCATCATAAATTTGGGTGTAGTATAAAAATTGTTTCATGCATACATGAATAAAATTGTTAAAGAGGATTGCGAGTAAATCTCGCTTATCTTTATATACTCTCATTTAATATTATTTTACCCACTTGTACTTTTAATTGATCACTTTACCCCTTTATACTATCAATTTGTATCACGTTACCCACTTATATAATTTAAATATAATTTAATCATTCTATTCCTTTATAAAATGACCTACTATTATTTTAATATAACAATTTCATCAAATACATATAAAGTTTTTTTGAAAAACTTATTTTCTTTTTATTAAAATTAATATAGTTCCTATTAAATGTAGGTTATTTTTTGCAAATTAATACATTCACACATTTTTTTCATGGTAATTAATAAATCTAAAAATTAGGTATTATATTGTAAAATAATATTTCATAATAAAAAAAGTAACCACTGAAAATACTTTTTTATGAAATATGATTATTCAATAAATAATTGAAAAGTTACTAATAGTATTTCACATCTTTAATAAAATTGTATTATATTATATAATTTTAAGTTTGTGATGAACAATAAATTAAAAGTATAAATGTATTAGCTTATAGAAATATCTTATTATATATTAATTTAATAGAGACTTTATCAAAGTTAAATAATTACCAATCAAATATAAAATATAATAGATTTATTATTAAACGTTAATTAATTAAGTTGTGAAAGTTAGAAAATAAGTACAAGTTTATTAATATTAAATATTTTTAAAATAATTATTTTACTTTAATAAAACTAATAGGTAAGGATTAAATAGTCATTTTTTTAGTATATAAGTAAATAATATTTTAAAAGCATAAGGGAGTATATAAAGTGGTACAATTGAAAGTAAAGGGGGTGAAATGATACTCAAGAAGAGTATAGAGAGGAAAAGTGAAATTTACCCTTCACTATTTAATTAACGAAAAGAATTTAAATTTAGAGAAATAATTTCAAATGACATCATATCATGCAAACTTTTGAATGACTGAAAAATAGTCGAAAATGGAGTGTTCAAAATTGCAAGTGACAATATCAAACAAACTCAAAAAGTTTATTATGGCAATTACAAATTCATTGAAGTGTGGTTCCACATTAACTCTGGGATAAGTCACAAGTAAGCGTAATAAATATTAACAATTTAAATTAATATTTTTGTAAAGCAATATTTATTGTGCTAAAGTCTCACAAAAATAAATGCAATTTCTGTTGTTAAAAAGGCCACAACCCACAAGCCAGCAAGATTTTGTTTCTACTTTCCACCAACTATTGTTGTTTCAGTTAGGGGTGACAATCCTTAACATGATACGGACCCAACCAAAAGTTACTGAGAAAAATCCCAATAGGAACACGTCTTACACGAATAGGGGCAAGCCCCCCCCCCCAAACTTTTATAAAATTCAATTAATTCTATGCATTTTTAATTCTAAAATATTGATTTTTAGTATTAAATATTTGTTTTTTTTATTGATTTAGCCCCCAAAATTTTATGTCTAGCTCCGCCGATGAACACGAATCTGACACGAAGTTACCGAATTGTCTTAAAATATATTATCTTGAATTTAATTTAATTTTTTTATGTATTTTAAACATAATCCGAAATTGACCCGAACTAAACCCGAGTACGATCGTAACGATCCAATGGCTCGGTTTGTCACTCCTCCTGTGATTTTAAGCTAGCAGATTAATGTACTCACATCCTTTTTCTTTTTTAATTTTTAGCATTGTATTTATTTTGTATCGTTGATACTATACAAGTTATACGTATAAATAATACTCGCCAATAGCTTTGATGCACGAACTCATGGGCCTATCTTACCTCAACCCAATTTTTCCATAATAGCCCCAAGATTCACTGGAAATGAACCATTCGGTCGAGCTACATGGCTAGCCCAATACTGCACCGGTAGGCTCAATGATTTCTTTGTACATTTGAGCCCATATTATTAAGGTAGAGCATCAACAAAGTCTCTCATTTTATTAAGGGGAAATTACATAAAATACTCTCTTTTTGGTAAACATAACACATAATAAGCTCACATCATTTTTTCTAATTATTTTTTTTTCTTCTGTATCTGTTTTTTTTTCTTTTTTACGCTCCTGCATATTTTTTAATTATTTTTATTTTTATTTTCCGTTTTTTTGTTTCTATATTGCTTTATATGCTATATATGTTGTTTAAATTTGTTTCTATGTTGTTTTTTTTTGTTGTTTCAATGTTTCAAAAATAACTTTTACCTATGTTTTATGCTTTTTTTATTCATGTATAATTTTGTACATTGTTTCTATTGTTTCGATGTTGTTCTATAATATTTTTAATGTTGTATTAATAATTTTTTGTGGTTTCCATGTAACAATTTTGAAGTACAATCTTTACCTATTTTAAGCTCCTTTTATTCATGTGGTATTTTTAATATTTTTACGTTATTTCTGGGTTATTTTCATACCATTTTAAATGTTGTTCCTATGTTTCTTTGTTATTTTCATGTAGTTTTCGATGTTTAAATACAATTTTTACCTACTTTTAACTTTTTTTGCTCATATGGTGTTTTCTATATTGTTTTTTGTTTGTTTTTATATTGCTTCCTGGGTTGTTTCCATGTTTTTATGTTTTCATGAATTGGATCAAAAAATTGAATTGTGTTTTTTATTCATGTTGTTTCTATAATATTTTTAATTTGTTTGGTTTTAATATGTGTTGTTTTATGTGTATATTACTTGATTTTTTATGAGACTTCAAGTATAAAATGGATAATTTAACGAGGGCAAAATTTATTTTTTCACTGAAATTTTATTAAAAGAAACATGTTAGAAACAATCTTGAAACAAAGCGTAAAGTCCGGAAATTTTGGTGGGAGCATAAAGTTGTATAAAAAAAGGACTGGAGCGTAAATCTGGGTAAAACAGTACCGAAAAATGTAAAAAACTAACATTGTCTCCAAAAAGTGGGACATTTTATGTCAATTGCCCTTCTATTAAACTGACCCTGATACTTATAAAATCTCTTACTCAGGCTCCACATGCAGAAATAAATTTACTAGTATTAAATTTAAGATTGAAAATTCACAGTAATAATTTTATTGAAACTTTTGAATAATTTAAAGTAACAATCGACTTCAAATCCTTAATTCCATTTTGAGCCATTTTTCTCCATCGTTATCTTCGAGTTAAAATCTACTAACAATAAATTCCTCTATCCAAACGCAACCTAACGCATCGTAATTGTTGGAAAACCGTCGTTCTCCGTTACCCTTTTTCTACGGTATTTTCAACACAAATACACAAAAATTAATATACAGATAACTGAAAAGAAAGGAAAACATAATTGCTTCATGCTTATTATTATTTGCAGCCAAGCTATACTAAATAATTACTGCTATTATAGATAGGTCTATATATCTGAAAAAAGAAAATTATTATTATTATTATAGAAAACTTGACAAAATATTGCTTAAGACCCATTTCTTGTTGTTGGTGGGCCAATGAACAATTCAGTCACCACCTCTGAGCCCAAAGTATGTAGACTGTGATTTCTTATTTCTTTATGTTTTGCTGGTCCATCCCTAGGCCTGAATCCAAACTGCATCTACAAAATATATAAATTTTAACAGTAATTTCAAGATTCAATATAAAAAAAAATATTCACCATAATAAGACAGTTTCCCAATTTAAGGTTAGTTTCCAGTTAATCATGGGTTTACTTTGTTCTTGGCATGATGCTAATGTTGTAGACTTGAAGTTCATAGGGAATAACCCCTTGCATATTAGATATAACGGATACTTGCAAACACACCCCCGAAGTTTAACCTAGTTATAAAAAACTTTGGTTATCTTTCAAAATTACAAGTATAATGGTAATTTGTAAGAGAGAAACAAATGTCAAGGGGGTACTTGTAATTTTGAAAGATAACTGGATTCAGGGGCCGTAGCCAGCACGCTGGACTACCCCTAGCCCAACTATTTGTTTCCCTTAGCCAAAACATATAAATTATTTGAAAGCGAATTTTTGTGCCTATATGTTTATTTTTCTCCCCAATTTGGGGTGTGCCCCGGATCAGGGGAGCACTCCTTGTATTTATCTCTGATTGGATTCTTTTGTAATTAAGCTAAACCTCGGGGTGATTCTGTAATTATCCCTAGATATAAAGTTTGAAATAATAAACTTTTTTTTTACCTTTTCACTTAACTTGGCATTTTCTTCTAATAGAAAATTTCCCTGGAATAGCAAAAGAAAATTCAAAGTAGTGTAAATTGGTGAGACAATGTGAATCAAAGAGAACATAAGTCGGATATATGATCATACCTTTGCTTGTAATTTTTCAATTTCTTCCTTGAATAATTGAGACTGGAAAATCAACAGAAAAAAGTAAAACATTATTTTTTCGATGAACATCAAACCAATGTTTTCAACTTTAACAATTGTATTTTCAAGTGGTTTTCATGAAATTGATATCATCATGTTCAAAGAGAAACAATACAAAACAATGTTGACAGTTTATTTTCCATGATCTTTAGCTGTATTTAGGTGCAATAGTCAAATTCTAGATAAAGTTATGTAAGGTTCTATTTGGACGGACGAATTTGAAGCTATGGATTTTGATCCATAATAACAAATCCACAAGTTTTGTTAAATCTTTAGAAGTTATTTTTTTGAGTCACTTTGAAGGATTTCAAATCCTTTTTATATAGAGTCGTTTGAAATCATTCCCTCAAATCATCTCTCCAGATCCAAATCCTCCTATCCAAATGGAGCATCCGTCTTAAACAGAATTACACAATCGAAGTGGAGATAATTGTTACAGAAGACTTATGGAGTGCAAACACTAAAAAAGTTATTCTCAGCTTTTAGCTTGAGATAAAAAAAATTAGTTTTAGTACTGTTTGCAAATGCAAGTTTTTTGCTTTTGCTTCATTTAGGGAGTGTTTGCAAACACTAGAAGTGATTTTCAACTTTCAGCTCGAAAAAATCACAATTTAGTATTTGCAAATACCAGATTCTGTTTCATTTAATTGAAATTAAAAAGTTGAGAGAGCGTGTTTTAGATTTCTTATTTGACTTTTACACTCAAACAAAATACTTTTACTACTCTCCACTAAATAATATCTTAACCTAATCATTTTTTGCGGATTCTATTTGCAAACACTACCAACTTATGATTCTCTGCCACTTACTGCTTTCGCGACAATAAATATATTCCTTAAAAACATAAGTATTTGCAAACACTCACTTAATCAAACTGTAATCATAAAACTGAAAAATAATCTCAAGGAACAAATTAAAGATGTATCTCTATATATACCTTTCTGGCCCTGATGTTCTTAAGGCTTCTTTCTAGCTGGTTGTCAATTTCTTGAAGCTCCTCCATGGAACAATTCCCAATATTATGCCCTAAAAGCTTCCTGATATATATATATATATATATATATATATATACACCCAAAATGGAGTTTAATTATGTTTTTACAGCTAAATATTTAAGTGATTAAGCAATTAGTACAAGTAATAAAAAGGAAGTGTAACAATTAAGAAAAGAACCGGTGTGAATTCTCTAGTAACTCTATCTTCCTCGCCATGAATGCTGCTTCGTGCTTTAATTGCTGCAAGTACAATAACTTAATCAAAACTGTACATATCCATACAACCTTGTTTAGGGAAATAATAAGGGAAAATAATTTCTTTTGGTAATGTAACTTTGACTATTTTGATATTTAGTCCGTTAAGTAATTACCTTTAAATTTTAGTCCAATATATTCAATACATCTGGACATTGAGTCATATTTTAACCAAAATTTTATAATTTTATTGGAAATTACTGACTAATACACGTCAGGTGCAAACATAGCAAAAAAATGGGGATTTTGGTGATTTGGCGCAAAAATTACCACTAAAACATTAAAATCCCCATATTTTGTGTCAATTTTTGGTGATTTTGACGTGTCAATTTTTGCGTCAAATTACCAAAATTCATAAAAAGAGATATGACATGTTTGCACATATCGGTCCTAGTTAGCAATAATGGTAAAATTATAAAATTTCGGTCAAGAATTAGACTAAATATCCAAATTTTAGAAAGATATTAGACCAAAATTTAAAAATGACTACTTAGAGGAGTAAATCTCCAAGTAGTCCAAGTTATAGGACCGAGAAAACCATTTTCCCAAAAAGTAACACAATATTGTTATTTAGAAGAATAGAAGAGCAACCAATAAAAAACACTAATAGTCAATAATATACGAGAAAAATAGTAGATATGATTTTCTTTGTATGTTCAAATCTCAATTCTCTTGCTAAACTTGGGCAACTGATTAAAACACTAAGAATTATTCTCTAATATACTCAAGAATAGACCACAAAGAGATTACATTGATTATCTTGTTTGGAAATATTTAATTTGAACTAACCTATGTTAAATAAATATGCAAAATTGTTTTAAGTTATAATTAAAGTGATCTGCTATGGATTTAATTTTATATTAAAATGATATCAAATTATCATGAGATTAAATGTGTAGTTACTATAAGAAGATTTACAATTTGTTGAGGGACCAAATTGTAAATCGAGGGAATACTTATCCAAAAGAAGTTATGGCCCCAAAACGACGGTTTATTAAAAGGCTTCAACAGATATCTGTTTTCCCTACAACAGATTATTTTGACACAACCTCTAAGGAAACAGCTTGTTTGGAAGTTCAAAAACCAAATCAAGAGTTCTCAAGCCTCAATGAATTCAGGTAAGCTTTCGTGTTTAAGATTAATCTCTTCCTATTTTGGATTATCATGGTAGATCTGTTGAAGCATGTTTTTGTGAATTTTCCATGAATTAATGCATACTTTCTAACAAGTCGTATCAGAGCCATATGCATGATTCTCTGAGATTTTGGAAGAATATAGAAATCGAAATTCACAATATTGCAAACCAAATGTCCAGATTGTCTCTTTTTAAACCGCCGACGAACCATCACAAAGCCCACTCATTGAACGGAGGTGGTGGAAATTTGTTGAAGGTCGATGGGTATCTGGGCCTTTTGAAGAAGATGGCATTTCGGTCCCTTTTTTTTGTTAGATTGGGGCTGATCTATAATTTTCAATAATTTTGGGTTATGTGGATTATATTGTAATCAGTTTTGTTTAGTTTTGTTTGGTACCCAATTGAACTTTATAATGTTTACAAATTGACCCCAATAAATAAGAAAACGTATGTATTATGTGCAAATACATGATTTGATCATTTCATTTGAATTTGTTTGGTGCATCTCATGTCCCAATTTATTTTGTTTGATATTCAAAGTGAATTTATTGAAACAATAAGTCGCCCAAATGACCTCTCTTGCACAGATTTATTCATTCAGAATATTAGGTTTTTGTGTTAGTGTATATTCATGTGGGTATTAACCGGCCATAAGAAAGGTTAATACTTGGCCCGAAATGCACATAACACATGTGGTGGTAAATACATAACAATATAAGATTATCCATGTAATTTGATTTATCGGCCCAAACGAAGACAACATTGCTTGATAGGATTTATTGTCAGTGTTTGATCACTATAAAGAGGTAGCCACTTACAAGTTAATATTATTTCCCAAAGACTTGATATTAATGATGTTCTAGGTGTCTCGAGATGTTACCAACTTATTTAAATTTAACGATAGATTATTTGGTTTAATGTGAGCATGATAGTTAAGTTTTGTTCTTTGTTTAGCTATGATGTATGCTATTTCTATTTCTGCTAACACCAACAGCATTCTCATGCTCAATGGGTCGAACTTTAAGGATTGGGAAGAAAACATTCTGATTATTTTGAGTTACATGGATCTGGACTATGCACTAAGGGTTGTGGAACCTCTTCTCTTACGGATGCAAGTTCTGCAGAGGAAAAACAAAACTTTGAGAAGTGGGAACGCTCAAACTGCGTTAGTCTGATGATTATTAAACGCGGCATTCCAAAAAGCCTTTTGAGGCACAACTTCTAAGGAAGTCACCATGTCTACTGAATACCTTGCAGGGTTGTCTGAGCTATGAAAGTCAACTAATAGTGAAAAATACATCTTTATGGGTGATGGAAAATCAATGGAAGTAGAGGCAATAAGGCCATTTAGATTGTTGTTAGGAATTAGTTTTTTCTTGTATTTGAAAGGCATTTTTGTTGTATTGTCGTTTAGACAGAATTTGGTTTCTATTTCCTTATTGGATAAATATGGTTTCTCTTTTTAATTGGAAAATTGTCGATTTAGTTTTTTATTTAACACCAGTATTGTCGGTATTGGTTCATTAAGTGCTTATGACAATCTATATATGCTAGATACTATTGCTTCATATAATAAAACCCTGCATGTGGAATCAAGAGGTACTAAGCGAAAATTAAATAAAGAAAATTCGGTTATACTATGACACAAACGTTTATGTCATATCTCAAAAACAAGAATTGAGAGGCTTGTGTCAGGCGTATTTTAGATACACTTGACTTTTCGAATTTTGAAATTTGTGTCGAGTGTGTTAAAAGAAAACAGACTAAAATAAAGAGATTATGTGCCAACAAAAACACAAACGTCTTAGAATTGATACATACATACATTTGTGGACCATTTCCTAAGGCTTTTAGGAATGGAAATATTAATTTGTGCCATTCATAGACGATTACTCATGCTACGATACCTATATCTAATTCATGAAAAATCAGAGACACTGGACGTGTTCAAAGTTTTTAAGGTTGAAGTTGAGAATTAACTCAACAAAAGAATTAAAGTTGATAGATCTGACCGTGGAGGTGAGTACACGGCAAATATGATGGTTCAGGAGAACAACGTCCAGGGTCTTTTGTTATCTTCCTAGAGGAATGTGGAATCATCTCATAGTACACCAGGCGGGGACGCCTAGCATGAATGGTGTTGCTAAAAGACGAAACAGGAGCCTAAAAGATATGGTGAGGAGTAAGATTAGTCATTTCTCCTTACCAGAATCACCTTTAAGGAGATGCACTAAAGACAACAGCTTATATTCTCAACAGGGTACCAACTAAAGTAGCTATTAAAACACCTTTTGAGCTTTGGATTGGGCAAAAGCCAAGTCTAAATCATTTTCACATATGGGGATGTCCAGCAGAGGCTAGGCCTTATAGACCAAACGAAAGAAAATTGGACTCCAAAATAATTAGTAGCTACTTTATTGGTTATTCAGAAAATTCAAGGGGTTTTAAGTTTTATGATCCCATGAAAAGGTTTATTTTTTAGATGGAAAATATTGTATTCTTTGAAGATGTTGAGTTTGGGGGGAAAATAAGGTTAGAGACATTACCTTTGAGAAGGAGTCGGTCTCGACCCCTACTATTGCTTCTTACAATGTTCATGTTTCTATTCCTGTCATTAGTCGAGAAGCAGATTCAGACCTCAGTAGGATAATGTTGAAAAATTCCCCACTTAGGTTAAAATTGTTCGGGAAGAACAAACTCAACAATCTAAAGATCTAATGCCATAAAGGAGGTCTATTCGATAGAGGAGAAATGTTATTCCGGATGATTATGTGGTATTTCTCCAGAAAACGAGGATAAGATGGATTGATGGAAAATGATCATATCAACTTCCATCAAGTCATGTAGAATCCAAACTCTCAAAAGTGGATTGATGCTATGAATGAAGAGTATAAGTCAATGCAAGACAATCAAGTTTGGGATCCCGTCTACATTACGTGAAAGTGTGAAACCCATTGGTTGCAAATGGATTTTTAAGACCAAAAGGAATTCAAAAGGTAATGTGGAAATATATAAGGCTCTTCTTGTGGCAAAGACTTAACTCAGAATGAAGACATTGATTTTAAAGAGACTCTCTCCGGTTTCCAAGAAAGACTCTTTTAGGATAATTATGTCATTAGTGGCATTTTGATCTTGAGTTACAACAGATGGATGTAAAGACGTCGTTTCTCAATGGTGACATTAATGAGTCGATTATATGGTGCAACCAGAAAAATGTGTCTGGAGACCCAAAATCTATGATTTGCAAAATAAAAAAATCCATCCATAGGCTTAAGCAAGCTTCTCGTCAGTGGTACCACAAGTTTCATCAAGTAGTATTCTCTTTCAGTTTTGAGACTAATGTTGTTGATGATTGTGTGTACCACAAGTTCAGTGGGAGTAAGTGTATTTATCTGGTCTATATGTGGTGACATTATGCCTGCCATTAATGACTCGGGATTGCTGCACGATACCAGGAAATTTCTATCAAAGAAATTTAAGATGAAAGATCTTTTGAAAGCTTCTTTTGTTTTGGGGATCCAGATACACTGAGATCGTTCTCGGGGTATTCTTAGATTATCACAAAAGAGCTACATAGAGAAACTATTGTAAAAATTTGGCATGCAGACCTGCAAACCAGGAGACACCCCTATAGTTAAGGAAGACAAGTTTAGTCTCGAACAATGCCCCAAAGGTAATCTGGGAATTAAGGAAATGCAGAAGATTCCCTATGTTTCAGCTACTTGAAGTCTAATGTACGTATGCTCAGGTCTGCACAAGACCTGATATAGTATTTGTTGTTGGTATGTTGGGCAAATATTTAAGTAATCCTGGTATAGGTCACTGAAAAGCAGCCAAACGGGTCATGAAGTACTTATAGAGAACAAAGGATTATATGCTCACATGCAAAAAAATCATATCAATTGGAAATCATAGAATACTATAATTCTGATTTTGTTGGATGCCAAGACAATAGAAAATTCTGATTTTGTTGGTTGCCAAGACAGTAGGAAATCCACTTTGGGCTACATTTTCTTATTGGCTGGGGGAGCCATTTCATGGAAAAATGCTAAGTAGACACTTGTAGCACCTTCTACCATGACAGTTGAATTTGTAGCATGTTATGAGGCATCCAATCAAGGAATATGACTGGGAAATTTTGTCATTGGGCTGCGCATTATTAAGAATGTTGAAAGACCACAAAAGTTATATCATGACAATAATTTGCAGTGTTGTATTTCAATAACAACAAGAGCTCTACTAAGTCAAAGTACATTAATATAAAGTTCCAATTGTGAAGGAAATAGTACAGAGTGGACGGATAACTATAGAGCATATAGGGACAGACTCAATGATTGAGGATTCGCTTACTAAAGGATTAACACCTATGGTCTTTCACGAGCATACTGCTCGTATGTGTGCGATACAGTTTCAGTTTCAAGATACTTTTGTTTAGTAGGAGTCTGTAATTTTCTATTGCTCTATACATTATTTTGGACACATTTTGTGTATTTGGATATTTCTGTATAGGTATAAAATATTTAGTTTATTGAACTTTGTTACATTTGGTTATGATTTATCTCACTAACGAATAAGGTGGCCAGTTAGAAAAAGGCATGTTAGATCACATTACGTGCAATTTCTATGTTATATATCCATGATTGATCTATGCCATTTGATTGTATTAGCACATGTGATAATTGATGGGTTGATTCTCACATAAAGTGATGAAAGCCTCTTTAGTCCTGTATTAGTACAATCAATGGAAAAAATTGTTTATGGATATCCCTACATATGAAAGTAATGTTTAAGCTCATAAGATATTGTACATTTATTCGGGGACATATGTTGTCCAAGTGGGAGATTGTTGGAAATATTTAATTTGGACTAACATATATTAATTAAATGTACAAAGTTATCTTAAGGTATAATCCAATTAAAGTGACCTGCTAAGGTTTTAATTTTAGATTAAAATGGTATCAAATTGTCATTAGATTAAATGTGTAGATATTATTAGAAAATTTACAATTTGTTGAGGGACCGAATTATAAATCAAGTGGATACTTATCGAAAAGGGGTTATAGCCCCAAACGACTGTTGTTAAAGGCAAAAGGCAGATATATGTTCTCTCTGCGACAAATTATTTTGACACAGCCTCTAAGGAAACCGCTCGTATAGAAGTCCAAAAATCAAATCAAGAATTCTCAAGTCTTAATGGATTTAGGTATGCTAAAATGTTTAAGATTAATTCTCTTTCTATTCTTGGATTATCATGGTAGATCTGTTGAAGCGTGCTTTTGTGAATTCTCCGTCAATTAAAGCATGATATCTTGTGATTCAATTTCTAACATATCTTTGTCACAACTCAATGGCAATTCTATTACCAAACTTACATAGGATCGACTTATGTATATTAATCACATATAACTATTCACACCACTTTATTAAATCGGAATACATGCACTTATTTTTCCTAGGTACAAGGATCACAAGATTGATTTATTTTTGTAATAGATTCAAAGTTTTTCTTTTTTTTTTTTAATAAAAGACCATTTGAGGGTAAGGGATTAAGGTCATATCTCCAACCTATGTATTAATGAATGAATGTTTACAATGTGTGAATATACAACTGAAATAGTGAAATGCTATACAACTAAGACTGTATTCAAAACTCCTAATATTTGACATGCTTCTAACAATCCATGCTTTCATAATATGGCTCAAAAGTAGCAAAATGTAGAAAAAAAAGAATGAAATACAGTGAACCTCTCTTGTTTTGCCAATTGACCACAAACTTTAGCTCATGTTAACATAATAGTTTATAGGTAACGACTAGAGAACAAAGAATAGAATGGGATATTAATCAAAGATGTTCGAATTATTAGCAATCTTTCTTAATATATGATTGAACATGGTATATAAATTAAAAACACTTGGTGTATAGATGAATGACAAGTGTCTCATTCTATAAAAAATGAGACACATATACAAAGGATGCACTAAGTCTATATGCTCCAAGGGTAGTATCTACAAACCTAGTGGCGGCCCTGTGCAGGGGCCCAAAGGGCGACCGCCCTGGGCCCCCAAATTTTTAGGGACCCACTATGACTATCGTATATATATATATATATATATATATATGTGTGTGTGTGTGTGTGTGTGTGTGTATTCTATATGGGCCCATTTATTTTTTCATTTTTTACACTTACCAATTACAAATGGATATAATTACATAAAATCACAAACCTTTTGCCTATTGTATTCAATATTCATGTATTCTATAAAACATATCTTAAGATAGTATACAATCTGGTTAATATCCTTTTAGAGTTAATTATTTTACAATTGGAGTGGATGTTATTATTGTTGCCTTGAAGAGTAGATTTGAACAACTACAAATGTATGATAATCTTATTTGATTCAAAAATATAAAATTCTTTAGACGATAATGAATTGAAAGAATGTTGTCCAAATCTTAGAGATGTTTTAAAGTGTGGTAGCTTTTTAGATATTAATTCAGATGATTTATTTACTTTGTTGAATGTGTTACAAATGAATTTACTAGCAAATTAATAAAAGATAGCATTTGAAATCTAAGAATTTGTACTTGTTTTGGGTTGCTATCCAAATAAATTGATTGCCTATAGAATATTGTTAACAATGTCTGTGATTGTGACATCTGCAGAAAAAATTCTCTAAGTTAAAATTACTAAAACTTACTTACGGTCAACAATATCACAAGAAAGATTAAATGTATCAACAACCTTATGTATTGAAAAATATATATTGGATCAAATTGATTATTGAAATATTATTGATGAATTTGCTTCTCAAAATGCCAGAAGAAGTCATTTTAAATGTTTTTTTTATAAATTTTCTTTTTTTTTTGTTTACGTTGTTCAATTTTATTCTTTTTATTGTTGTAACTTCAAAGATCTATTTTAATACTTTGCCCACGGGCCTCTAAAATGTCAGGACTGGCACTGTACAAACCCTCTTCTATGTGTGCGGTTTATGCGAGAAATGTGAAACTATTCAACAAAACCCTCATATTCAGTTTAGTATCAGAGCCACTGTCATCTTTATATTCAATATGTATATCGATTTTAGATTTATCTTTATTTACTAATTATATAAATATTAGAAAAAGGTATGTGCCTTGCACATAAAAACGATCATAACAAATTGCAGTTAAAATATAATGAAGTATATTTTCATATTTAAAGTTGATTCTCATTAATATTAACTTTCAATCTTGATTCCAAGCCATTTTTTATTTGGTAACAAAGTTATTATTAAAATAGAATTAATAAAACATGTAACTTTGCTAAAAGCCTAAAACTTTTAATTTAATTGACTAAACTTTTAAAATATTCAAAGAAAATTGATGAAAAAACAAATCAACCAACATAAATATTTGAACAAAGTACCTAAAGATATACAATCATTTATTATTCAAACTCTAAGTATAAATTTAATTGAGTAAACTCTAGCTCTTTAATTAAGTTTTTGCAAAAGATTTCTTTGGTTTGATATTAGCAATTTCCATTTTAGTTTTGTAGAGTTTTTTGTGTTTTTCTTTCTAAACTATTCTCTCTTATCCCTCACTTCAACTTTAATAGTTGCTCATATATTTTTTCCTAAGATTTAAGTTACTATGCATAAGTTTCATACATACATACATTAAAAAATTTGAGAAAATAAAGGTAAAGTTAAAGCAACAAATGAGGTAGTAGTTAAAGAAAAAAAATAGGTGTTCTTATGTATGTGTTGAACAAATGAGAGCCATATATTGGAGCCAATTATCTAAAGACTTATTTGAATTTACATCCCAGGAGAATTTGTCATGTTACTGTTGGTATTATTATTATCTCAATAGGAACAAAAGAGATAAATTTTAGTTTGATAACTTAATAAGCTTTCACTTTGTTACTCTGAAAGTGTGGGGTGGTAGTTCTCATTTACTATTTTCCAAATTTGGACCCATTTAATCTAATAGCATTAATCTCACAAGTCACAACACACCCAATATATCACATTTGAATTTGGAGATTTTTTGAAATATAAGTATTGATCTACACATTTATGTTAGTTATATTTGTAAGTAAATGAATATATTAGAAAAAAGTTGGGGTATCACAAATAAATGAGAAAATTAGTAAAAACACGCTTAAGATGGTTTGGACATATACATAGGAGACTTTTAAATACATCACTATGATGTATAGAAAATAGAGAATCACTTAAGCAATTTTATTTATAAAAAAAAAAAGAACGACCTGAAAAGAATTGAAAAAACATTATTAAAAAGACATGTTATATCTTGAAATAAATAAAAATATGACCATAAACGATGGCTTGATATGATACATATAGTCAAAGTTATATAGTGGAAAAAAAGCTTATTTTGTTGTTGTATAATTGTAAGAAAAGGCCCCAAATTTCACTCCACATAAACACTCTTTCTAAGAACTCTCAATAAACAATGAAGTATATCATCCATTAAGTTGTATAACTAATGAAGAAATTTCTTCTATCTCATTTACATTCTAAATTGAATATAAACATCGGTGTTTTTAAGTTGAATCACTTTGTTTAAGTATTTCTTTAAGGATATTCAATAATATTGGACTTTGGTAAAATAAATGAATTTACTTAATCTACTATAAATAATTTTAGTGTAAAATACGTTTTAGGTACTTATTTATCTAAAACAATTTAAAATATAAAATATATATTCCAAAATTTAATAATAGAGTATAACAATGATCAATAATCAACTCTTTATTTATATTATCTAATGAAATATTATAATCCATAATGACATAACTTAGTTGTATTAAAAACATTATCAGAGTGATATAGTAATGAAAAGTTATAAATAGTATATTTTCGACACAATATTGTTCCAATTCTATATGCTTTTGAGAGAATTTTTATCAGAAAATTTTAAAGTTTTTTCTCAGGAAATAGTAGTTGCAATTTTATTTCAGTTTCACAAATATCCCAAAAATTAAGTGTCATATTTGGACATGTGATACTCTTTGGCCAAATCTAAATAATTACTTGAAATTTGGACTAACATTTCATATTCAGCAAATCTATATAAAAACTATACAAACTATCAAGTTTATATTATTTAAAGATTAAAAGTGGAAGTTGACTTAATTACACGACTAATAATATTTTTTTTCCACCTGAATATAGTGTAAAATTGGTGAATTGATCATAATGCCAAATATTAAGATCTAAGTTCTAAAATATTAAGAATTATTCATTAATTTAAAGAATATAGGTTATATTTTAAATATATTTATCTTAAAATACAATTTTTTAGTTTTAATCCTGTCAAGATGAAGGTTCAACAAATTCCATCAGATAAATTTCATGGTCATTTCATGTACATTTATGTATAATCTTACAGTTAAGTTAGTTAGA
Source organism: Rehmannia glutinosa (assembly GCA_016081115.2). NCBI lineage: Eukaryota > Viridiplantae > Streptophyta > Magnoliopsida > Lamiales > Orobanchaceae > Rehmannia > Rehmannia glutinosa. The sequence goes on from JABTTQ020003418.1 coordinate 100,199, forward strand.
AAGTTAGTTAATCAATTTAAAGATTCTATCCCACTAATTGACAAGTTTTAGTTCAAAATTTTACCAAAAAAATAACTTTAATTGGCTTGAAAGTATGGCAAACACAAAACATGACCACTAAAAGTGCGGGTTTTTGAAAATTGGATCAAGAATTAACAATTATTTGGAATTATCTATTACTTATTTTTGGTTGAAAAATGCTGAAGCCAATGAGTTTGTAATTATTATTTTCTCAATAGAAAAATCAAAAGAAATTAAAAAAATTGAGCTAAAAATATTATATATGTAGTGTGTTTGTATGTGTGTCTGATTTTCCAATATGGTATTATTTTGTGTGTGCGCGAGTAAGTGTGATTTTTCAATGTATTATTGTGTGTGTGTAAATATTTTAATCTATATTAGTTTTTAAATATAGTAGCAATACTACATTATATACTCAGATGTATAATATATTTATGACTTAAAACATACATTCTGACAAAAAGTATTGAAATTTAGTTTATTCCAAAAAAACTATAATGTCCTTGATGAATTGTTTTAGTGATATATAATTCTCTCGCAACTCATGCCAAAAAGTTTGTAACAAGGATAAGTGAAGAACATATAAGTTATGGGACATTAAATTATTTTGGAAGCTTAGACTATTGGTAAGCATGCATATACACTCTTGAGTCTTGAATTCTTCAAGGTGTAATTCATCTATAATTATTTAGGGTGGGCTACACATATTTCCTATTTCTTTCCTACCACTATAAAGCTAACCAAAGGCTTTTTAAATAATTAGAATCTTGTAATTACTTTTTACTAGGATTATTATTAATGTTACAATTACTGATGACTAGAGTTGCGCATAATTATTTATATGATATCAAAAGAGACATGTTGAATAGAAAGAAGCCAACCTGCAAGCGTTGTTCAACTTCAATGCTCCGTTCTTCTTCACGTGCACGTTGTAGGTATTTCTCTATTGTCTTTTGCATGCTAAGATTAACACAAAAGAAGCCATGATGAGATTCGAAACAAAAGGTTGCAAAGTTTCTAGATTTAGGTCTATACAGTATAGTTTAGGAGGTCTATGTGTACTTTGGCTACGTGGTAGTAACAATTTAGTCGCAATTGTGATTTCAGGAGCTTCATTTTCTCTTTGGAAACTAAATGAGTCTAATCTATTTTGTATAAATGGCATATTCATTTTAATTCGTGGTACTTTAAGATTCGTCCTAAATTAGAGGACTCTGTGTAATTCGATTAATTTAATTGTACTTAAACTTGAAATAGTTCTATTTTATTGTACTTAAACTTGAAATAGTTCTATTTTAAATATAATACAAATGGTAGAAATGAATGGAGCTTGCAAACATAATACTTATCTATTTTCTTTTTCTTTTGAAAAAGTACCTAAATATTCGGACTAGTAAAAATCATAATTATGAATTCATATTGCTCAAAAATCATATATTTCACATAATAATTAGTTGCCTAAGACCTCTTTGTAGAAGACAAAAGCTTAATACCAAATGTCAAACCAAGAACAAAAATTCAACAGGGGAAATGATTTGCTAATACTTAATCTACAAAAAATTGCAAGTTTTCTTCAAATTTAATGTTTTTATTGTTTTTGGTTGTTAGGTTAACATAATTTTTTGTTTCTTTCTGATCCCTTTCATTTTCAAGTATCTCTGGTTCATCTATTTTTACTAATATCTCTAGTTATTATTCAAGTTATTTTTGTACCGAATTGTAATTTCTTCCTTTTAATTAAAAAGGATAACTTAATTAGGGTTTGATATTTCTTTCCCTTTAGTTTGAGATTTTTATGTATGAAAATAATTAAAATTGGTTGTGAATTGTTTCTTAAAAACAGATTGTGTAAATATTACGAATATTAATTAGATAAGATTGTGAGACATAGTTTAATATGCTATTTACACTCTCAATGACTCAATGTAGGTGCTTGATATAATTGGAATAAAAAAATGTTAATTTCATATTTATGGCTATTAAAATAACATGAGCTATAATAAATAATCTTTTACATTTTATTAAATTTGGGAGCTTAGGAAATTTTATGAAATTAAAACTTCGTTAGTTTATTTCATATGGAAATAAGTTCAAGAAAAATAGTACTAGATCTAATTATGAGAAGAAATGATAAAGAAGAAAACAAATATGCACCAACATGATATGTACATGTTTTCACCAAAAAAAAAATTGATATGTACATATAAATCACAATGTTTTCTAGTCATTATATTGGTAAGTAATGTTTTTTATGCAAGGGTGGATTGGCGATCCATCAATAATTTGATTTTTTTTGGAAGAAAAAATGAAATGTAATGGGAGGGATGACATGAAGGGTAAGAGTGGTTTTACAACTACTTGTTGAAACCTCATAGACAAAAATGAATTTTCAAGAAAAATCGTAACAAAAATAATAATTATGATTTCACATTGTAAATGAAACTTTACAATTGAACTTACAAAATACTAAATGATTGATTTTATGTAACAATATAAGTAAAACCATAACTAACACATTCTCACACACAGGAAAAAAAAACTCTTGTTTCCGTATAATGTAAACAAGCACACTGCACATTAAGTAAACATCCAGTAAATATTAATATCTTATTTTTTCATATATGCACAAAAAAACTGATACATACACAAAGTGACAATAATTTAAATTCTTAAACTGATATTTCAGTACTTTCTGTTATATGCCAAGTTATTCAGAAAGTATAGCGGCAACAAGCTTCTCAAAACGCAGTCGACAATTGCTATGTACGTATGAACTTTTGAAGGCAGAGTTAAATGTAAAGATGTACAAGTACACAGTCCAACTACCTATTCTTAAGTCCTACATATACACAATGATGAGATAAAAATAAAGACAATGAAAATATTAATTGTGTTTCATCTTATATTACACGCATAGCAAATGCATTCCAACTATGCAAATATTTTCTTAAAAATTAATTTGACACGAATCATATACACTTGGCGTACATTTATAAATTGAAATGTGAGATGACACATCATATTGAAAAACATACAATATTTGACGTGATCTAGGATTGTTTGCTTCTATTTCATTGTCTCTTGTTTCACTCGCAACATGTATTACAAACCAATCCTAAACTATAAATTTCGACGTTGATTAGTTAGAAAACACACACAAAATTATCTAGCAGTCATTACTAAATGATGATCAGGGCTTGTATAACTAAGTGGTCATACACAATATTGAAGAATCAACTTGTGATTGATCATAACATCCACAAAAGGAAAAATATATATGCTGACAAAAATTAATGCTAATTATGTAATCAGATCAGTTGTTTACATTGACATTTTAGAAACAGATTTTATTTTCAAGATTTTATTTTCCCCATCAGTCCTTCAGCTGAAATCATAGGAACCAATAATACATTAGCCACAATTGATCCATGTATTACATTAATCTATATTTATTTACATACGTACAATAAGTTTATAATTAGAGAATATTGATCAAATAGACCAAATGATTTTATCGTGCATATGTGAATAAAACACCAACATGAAATTGAAATAGAAGATCCGAAATTAATTGACATATATATGTACTCCAAACGAATTAATCTGGACATTAATTCTCACAAGTATGCCTTCTCAAAACTATAATAATGACTAATTAAATAAAAGAAAGTATTTAGTTCAACTCAAAAAGCAGACTTTTCAATCTTTATTTATTATCATTTTGCTTAGAATAAAAAGGTAAAAACACATGGTATTAAGGTTAAGAATATCTAATATTCCAAGATTAAATCAGTTCTACCACATGAAATGCTGAACTTAATTCCCATCAGAATGAGCTCGAGAATGAAATGCAAAACAAAAATAAAAATGAATCTTATATAATTAAGTAATTTTGTGTAACAACATAATATATATGTTAAGAATTGAGAAACAATTAAGTAATTTTGGTTCTTACAACTCAACAAGAATTACAAGACCGTACTTAAAGTCTTTTTATGTAATCTAAGGCCATATCTTGTTGCTTCATCAAGAATTACTACAAGTACAAAAGCAAAGAAAAAGCTCAAAACAAGGTACACATTGAACAAAGTGATAACCTATTAAAATTATTAAATATGAAATAAACCCTTTGGAATCCGATTAAGTATTAGTTGATTGCCCAAATGTTAAAAAATAAAAAGGGTACTAAAATTAATCATTTAAAAAAAATAAGGTTACCTTAAAATTAAAAACTTACTTGGAGCTTGAGAATTCATAAAGTCTTCCTTTCTGAGAGAAGATGATCAAAGCTACTTCAGCATCACATAGTACTGAGAGCTCATAAGCCTTCTTCAATAGTCCATTTCTACGCTTAGAAAACGTCACTTGTCGGCTCGTCGCGTTTTCGATTCGCCTCATTTGGACCTTCCCTCTCACCATTTTTCCTCTACATAATTAAAAAAAAAATACAATTGTGTTGAATTAGTGAAACCCCTAAAATTATTTTTAAAAAAAAAACAGAAAAATGAACGTCGAAAAAATCCAATCTCACCACAAATCTAACCGGAACCTCAGATGGAGATAGCCCTTCAGCTCAAAAACTAAAGCACAAATTTTCAAACAAAAAAAAGGGTTGGTGTTCAAATTTATGTAACCTAGTCCATTTTTACATGCTAAAAAATCAGAGTGGTATTCAATTTAGAACAAGAGATGCTACAAGCTATAAACCCTAGCTTTTTTTAAGATTGACTTGAGAAAAAGGGAAATATTATACCAAAATAATAATCCCAGAAAAAATAAAAAAAGCTAGAAATCAAAAGTTAAAGCATAAATAGTACGGAGAGAAAAAAAAAAAAAAAGAAGTTAGCAAAAAGATAAAGAGGAATAAAAACAACAGCATAAATCTTGTTTTTTCAAGAATTGACAAATGGAATGCTAAGAAATATAGAAACACAAAAAGATCTTCATATCAAGAATGTGACAGTAATTGATGCAACAAATCTCTTTATTTTCGGACCGTAGATTAGAACCCAACATTTCCTTATTGATCAAATATCTGTTATCCCGTAAAAAGGAAAGGCACATAAAAAGGAAAAAAACACAAATAATATGAATGAATAAAGTAAAGAGAGATAAGAAAGAATAGCCCTTTTTTTAAATATGTATATCTAGTTTTAGCAAATTTTCAGTACTAAAATTAGATTATAAAATTTTTTTTATTTTAAAAAGATGGACTTTACTGTTTAATGTTTACAGCTACTATAGAAATGGTTGCAGAGGTGAGCTTGATAAACAGAGTTGTAAATAGATGGGGCCGACACGGCGTCAACATCATCGTACGATGATGTGACGTGTCGCGAATTGTCTTCTGACAGCGCATCTTTTTTTTCCTGATAATATTATATTGTGAATGAAACGTCGTACACCTCGACCAATAGGAATCGTTCTTGCCACGTGGGTTACTTGTTTGGCTCGAAAAATGTAGGAGCCTTTTTTTTTCTTTATTTTCTTATTCCAATTTCTGATAGCCTTTGCCTTTTCCTTTTTTTTTTGTTTGTGAAACTAATAGCCTTAGCTCTAAAAGAGTAATCAAAATTAGGGGTGTCAAACGGGTTGGGCCGGGCTGGTCCATCGGGGCAAAGCAAAAGATGGATCGGGTCAGGCCAAACAGTGACCAAGCCACTATTTTTAGAGTCCAGTCTGGTCCAGTCCACGAAAATACAAATGAAAAATCGGATCAATCGGGCGGTCCGATTTTTCGGGCCTAATGAGTCGGGCCAAAAAAATTCCAGCTCATTTCGGGCCTAAGAAAGTGTAGCCCGGCCCGGCCACTTTACTGGGCCAGATCGGGCCAAAATTGACAGTTCTAATCAAAAGGGTATCGAAAGGCACATGTATTCTGAGTTCTGACGGCAATTAGTGAGGGAATAATTTTCATTATCTGTTTGACTTTTCATTGTATTTTTTTAATCTAGTGTTTCATCTTCTATTTTGCTTCAAAGAAAAATATATTTTATAATTTGATATATATTAATATAAGTAACTAGTGTTTTACCTGTGCATATGAAGCCTTCGTTTTGTATTATGACGTGTACATTGTCCTAATAATTCTACGAATTATATCTCATATATGTATTGTAATAACTTTGATATATCATCAAACAATATACATGAAATATTATTGAATATTTTTTATTGATGAAGTCAAAAAGAAAAAACACATCATAGTTCATAATTATAAATAATACATTCAAGGTTGTGTATTTGTATTCCATCTTCCAAAAGTGATTTTTCATAGAACGGCACAGGCGTACCTAACTACATCGTCTATTTCGTTTTAGTCATGTCTAGAATTCTAATAAATTTGAAAATTGGTGTCACATTTTTCTTCAAGGTTAAAGTAGTAAATTCGGATGAAATTTTATTTTCCAAAGTTGTTGTATGTGCAAATTACTAAATTGATGGCAAAGCTTTTTGCAAAATCTCATTTTAAAATAAATTAAAAGCTAACATGTATATATAAGATAATAGGAGAACTAAGTACAATAACTAATGAAATAGTAGTCAACAAAATATTGATTTGGCAACATTATTGTTTTTATTAAATTTATTTTTTGGAGATATTTTTCATTTTGCCAATTTTACCATGTATTTTATTTATTCATGTTATTAAGCCAATTTTTATTATTATTTTTTTGAAATTTAGTTGTGGAGATTTGTATTGTACTATTTGGATTTCTATTTATTGTGTTCTATTCGAGTTCTCATATTTAGTATTTTTCAGGATGGGCGATGCACGAATTTTATTTGTACAAAAATATTTTTTAGTGATTTCAAATTTTTCAGAATTTTAATAAATAATTAAAATAGAAATTTAACTAATTTGGTTATAAATTATATAGTTAAAATATATAAAAATAAATTATTATATTAAAAACCCTCTTTAAGGACCATTAAATTTGGTTGATAATAAAATTTGTGAATGTAAAGAAAGTAAAAATTTGAAAAAAAAAAACAATTTCCCAATGCTAAATATTAATGTATTATATTTTTAATAAAATCAACAAATAAATTCATTTCAAATTCCAACGTTTTTTAGGGTTTAAAAAGATAAATAATTGTTAGAATTATTAAAGGAATTAAACAAAAAATCTTATTTCATATTTAGCAACATAATTTTAGGGGAAAATAAAACATTTCAAAAAATAAAAACTATTCTATTTTTATATATGTATATATATCAAAAAAATATCAAACAAACAACTTCATATCTAATAGTCAAAATATACAACTTTAATAGTTGAATATCAAAATACACTGATAAATATTATAAAAATCAATTAACATGAAAAATATGTTAATAAATATAAGAAGTAATTTTCTATATACAATTTTTTGTTTCTTCTTACATGAATATATATAATTATAATGCTATATATGTATATATATAATATAAATAATATTTGGATACATATTTTGAGATATTTTCTTCAATTAAAATAAATATTTCTTGATTGAATTTAATCAACTTCAATACAATTCTATATATTTATGAAGAAATGAGATAAACTCAAATATAAACTATACATGTATTATAGATAGTCAAAATACATTAACATACAAATTGATGTCCAAGAGCTCAAATGCATATATAATTTTTAAAGCCCATTATAAAATAATGAGTAAATGTATCATATATTTTCTTTTATTTATTATGTTTATTTTTTATTTTATATATGCAATATAGGTGTCAAACTGAAGACTGTAAAAAGATGATTAATTGGATATATTATACGTCAAAGACAGATATAAAATGGAAAATATTATTAAAGTTTAAAATAAAAAGAATAAGACAAATATAATAATTAATGTAGTAGACACACAGATTTGGAAAAGCTTATATAAATCTATCTTTTATATAACTTTAAAAAGTGATTCATTTAAAAAAGTTGACCACCAAAGATAATGAAATCACATTTTATTAGTTAAATCCGAAAATCAAAAAAAAAAATTACTGTTTTTAGAATCTAAAAAATGAGCGGGAAAACTGAGAGTTACTATTCTAAGAATAGACTCTCTTATATATATATATATATATATATATATATATATATTATATATATGTAATACAAGATGAATCCCAAATCAATAGAAAGAATCCAAATGTTGTCAGATTGGATGCATTATCCTTACTTCAAACACATTTCTTCCCCAACCCCAAACAGGATTTTGCGGTTTCCAAAAAAGAGAAGATATTACGGTGTGATTGGTTTTGCTTTCATTCTCATTCCACTTTTATTTTTCGAGATAGTGATGAAATTTTTTTTAAAAGTGAAAGTTGGATGTGTAGAGAGAAAATAATGATTGTGTTGATGTAATGGAGAATCTTTTAGAGATGTTGATTGTTTGTAGAATATTTTTGGCAATAACAATGTAAAGTATAATGCAAGAAAAATGAAAAAAAAAATAAAAATTGAACCAAAAATAAGCAATATGGATCTCATTTTATACCTTTTGTTATCAAGATTAAGAGAAAAATAACAAAAAGGGTGATAAATTAAAGAAATTACCGAAATTATTTATGTGAATAGGAGGAAGGAGGAAGGATAAATAAATAGTATCGTTGGTGTTGGAAAGTGTGAAAAAAAAAAGAAGAGAAAAACGAGTTAATTTTGGAAAGAAATAAGATTTTCTTTTTAAAAATTTTTTTTTTTTCACAAACAATCACATATCCTATAATTTTTTCTCTCGGAAATGAAATTTTTTGAAAATCTTCCAAAAGCAGCCACAACCTAAAAATTTGTAATCCCATCCAATTTGGACTGTGCCATGGATCAGAAAAGCAACCTTGGCTACCATAGGGATGACAATTTCGACCCGACCTGCGGTTACCCACCCTGTTTGGGTCGCCCCAGCCGTGACCAGGGGCGGGGCGGTTCTTGTATCACTTTCGCCCTGTGAGTACCCACCCCGCATAGCATTTTTAGTTTTAAAATTTATTTTAATATATATTTTGTATATACAATATATATTATAATATAATTTTTATGTATTTTTATATTATATCTAATATTTATAAATTGATAATAATTTTTTTTATCAATAATATTTATAAATATACTTTTTGGTATTTTATTTAATTTAAAATAGAGTAGAATGGGTCGCCCTGTCCTGCCCCATTCTAGGCACGGGGCGGGTCTGGGTCTTCACCAACCCGCCCGACATAGACCGACAAACATACTCCAATTTGGGGGCACGTGCCCCCACACTTTTTTATTTTTATTTTTTTTACTATTTGTTTTTAAAAGTTATATATATTAATTAGGTTAAAAAAAATTGAATCAACCTTGCGCTTTAATTAGTAGTAGATACTTGTGTTATCAGAGCGATTGATCGGAGTTCGATCCTATGTGAGTGCATATGTCCCCTCTCTTATTTTCCCCCAATTGTACTAAAAAAATTAAGTTAAAAAAACGTGTATCCTCTTAATTGCCTGCCCATTTCACAAAAATAAGAAAGAATTCATAAAGAAAAAAAAATTTAACTTTGCGTAGGCGATTGTATTTATTTCGCACCCATTAATTATTTTGTTTTTGTGCTCTCATTTGTAAAATATTCCTGGATCCGTCCTCGCCGCCATCCCTAGCTATCGCCATGCTCGAAATGGGATAAAGTTTTTGAGAAAAAATAAAGCAATAAATTCTTATAGTATTTAGAGTTGGTATATAATCAATGAATTGTACGGAAGTATTTATCTATATGAGATCAAAGTTAGTAGAAGTAGAGGAGGGGTTACAATTAAGTGGGTGTAGCTAACATTTCAATTCATTTGTTACCTATGTTTTGAACTTGAATTCTTGCACAATATATGAAAAACAAATTCATAATTAGCATTTTAAATTATTTTATTGCTCTACGAATAGTTTGAAACTTTACACTGTATTTCCATTAGTGTAGTAAAAATTGGCTCAAGGCATCCCTAGGCCAATACGATTTTGTTGAAATCGATGAAAAAATCGCTTCAGCTGAAAATGGGCCTAGGTAATCAAAAATCACCCAAAAATAAAGATAGAAAACAACAACAAAATAGTTACTTTCCGTTATCGCCTGATTAGCGCATAACAATCTCTCGCAACCTTGATTTCAATCAATTATCAATATCAACTAGTTACATAAAAATGTGTGATGAAATATAATGAAATGTAAAATGAAAATACTAAAGCTTGCCTCAATTCACAAATAATTCTTGTGAAAATCATAACATTTAAGTGTTTTAAACATCCTTATTTTCTAAAAAAGGTTAGTATATGAAATAAATCTGGAATTATTTGATCACAATCAATACAATTTATTTAATTTGGATGGAAGTGTGGGCTGGGGTTAGTTGTGCCCTTAGGTGTAGGAAGGCGACATGATTGGGGCCCTTCTTTAGGACATTAGGCTATGTTTTTGTTAATTTTCCCCAATCACTTCCCCCAATCACCAATCAAACATATATATTCCCGACGATTTTTTTAATACACACATTTTCAATACATCACATCAAATTCTCGTTTCCCCCAATCACTCCCCAGAAACTTCCCCCAATCACTAAACAAACATACCCTAGGGTTTTGTTTCTTTTTCATGTATGTATGTATAGTTGGTTTTTGGACAGTTTTTTGGTTGGGCCCCGAAGGTCTGTACTGATCTGGTTCATTTGTAGGACCACTTACCTCGTTTTTGTTTTTCTAATTGAAGTTCTTCCCCTTCAATTGTTGTTGGGGCAAACATGGAACATTGTTGTTACCATGAAGGTTTTGGTTTTATTTCAAGTCAATCCCACACTAAAATTATTAATTTATTTAGAGGATATTATACTGAACCCCAGTACTATTCATATTATTCGCAATTTTACACTTTATCATATAAACTATTTTTTGTTACGTTTTATCATATGAACTATGTAAATTTTTGCACTTTGCCCTATATGGACAATTTTGCCCCTAAAATTTTATTATTCTTAGAATAATGACAATAACTTATTGTAGTCATCGCCTATATATCATGTTATCGTATATAAAATTAATATTTTTTTAAATTCATGTATTGTTTCAACGAAATGTAGCTAGATATTTTAGTCGATTTTTGGGTTGCTCGTCACATATACATTTTTATGATTGCTCCTTACACTCAACCTTAACGGGCATATGACGATAGTTCGAACCAACATGACAAAAAAAGCAAAAAAATTGCAGCGAAAAAAAAATTGTCACCAACTTTAGACATTAGCGACCAATCTTAGGTATTCGTCACTAACCAATTGAAAAAATATATATATATAATGTTAGGTAAAATATTCATCACTAAACAGGAATACTCAACTAAATTCCAATTTGTTTATACAGAACCATGATGGATTGGATGTGATCGTAATGAACCATTTTTATTGGCAAAGTGCAAAAATTTACATAATTCATATGATAAAGTGTAACAAAAAATAGTTTGTATGGTAAAGTATAAAAATACGAATAGTATAGGGGGTTTGGTGTAATTTCCTCATTTGTTTATGTGAAATCGATCGTTAAAAAATTAACAAGTGTAATAAAGTAAATTCCGACATTTTTTTAATTTGATATGTTTGAAAATTCTATATGATCTTGATTTGATTAGCTAAAATTGAAGAACTTGTGTAAATAAAGCAGTTGACTTGTATTCAGCTCATTAAACTTCGGTCAAATTTGCCCCATTTAATAATCAAATTAAGCTTCAAATAATGTAATAATTTTTAATTAAAAAAATATATTTTTCAATATAATTTAGTAATGTAATATTTTTTTCAGATTCTTGGGACGCATCATTTTGTATGAAATGTCCTTATTAGATTTGGTATAAATGCCATGGAATATTTGATGAAAGCTTATATATATGGAGCTACCAGCTATGAGAATTAGTTTGGAGATAGCTCAAGATTTTGATATTGAACGAGTTTTGATTAGGGGCATAGCCAGCCGGTTTGGCTATCCAAGCTCAAAATATTTTTCTTCTTAGCCCAATTATTATTTTTTCCTTAAAAAACATTTAGTTTTTTTTTTTTTTATTTTTTGTCACCTAGATCCGCCCATGGTTTTGATCATGTCTAGTTTATTCATGCACACTATTCATTTCATTTTATTTTCTTAGGGAGGATACTAGTTGATTTTTTTCAACTTCACTCTAAATGACTCGAACTCATGGCCTTGATTAAAATGTCTAAATAGGTTCTCAAATATAAATGCATTCATTAATTTTAAAGAGAATATAGAAAGATAACATCTACCATCAAAATAACTAGTCTTTTACCCATGCAATGTATCGGATAAATATCTGTTAGGTTTTTGTTTTGTATTGTTACGTGTACATTTTTCTAATAGTTTTATGAATTCTATCTCATGCATTCCCATTGGTAACTGAATAGAATGGGATGGAAAATCCCTGATTAATTTGGGTATGAGAGTGGAGATGGGTATTCTCTACTTCTCTAAAATCGGGAATTAGACATGGATATTATTTATATCCCCGTCCACTTTCTATTCCGATTAGATATAAAACGGGGATTCTCTATTCCCATCTCCATTCCCCCCGAATATGTATATTGTATTTATCTATTATTATAATTTATTTTATTTATAATTTTTTATTTTGTTAATTCTAAAAATTAAATCCAAAAATCTTTACATTTTTACGTGTACTTATTCTTTATTTTACACCTTATGGAATTATGTTATCTATGTTTTTTTTCTAACAAAAATAGTGACTGCAAAATATTTAAAATTTCAAAAAAGAATTAAAATATAAAGAATTTAAATTTGTAGAATATGAATTGCATCTATTTATAGAACATGTTTATTTATAAGAAAGTAAAAATTTGAAAAAACATTCTAACTGTCAAATGTTGAATCATTTTACAATGTTGAATATTTAATAAATTATATTTTCAATATAATCAACAATAAAGTCATTTCAAAATTCCAATATTTTCTGGGGTTTAGGAAGCTGAACAATTATCAAGATTGTTGAAGAAATTAAACAATAACCTTGATTTATATTTAACAATGCAATTTAAAGGGAAAATGAAATATTTCAAAAAAATTAAAAACTATTATATATATGTACACATATATCAAAAAAATACCAAACAGACAAATTCATATCTAATTTCAAATATACAACTTTAAAACTTGAATATCAAAACTCGTCGATAAATATAAAAAATAATTTCTATTAATATGAAAAGTATGTTAATAAGTAAAAAATAATTTTCTATATATAGAACGCTATTATGAGTATAATTTCGTATTAAATAAATATTAATTTTCTTCTTACATAAATATATATAATGATATGTATTTTATATATTTGATATAAAGTTTGGATACATATTTTGATATACAGTCTTCAATTAAAATAAGTTAATATAATCAATTTAAATATAATTATATCAAGTTACACTACAACATAAATGACATTAGGTAACACAAATTTTGTAGCACTTTTTACATAATGTACATATGTAACACATGTTTGTAACACTTTTTACATTACAATATTTATGTAACACTTTTGTAGCACTTTATCAATATGTAACACTTGTTAGATAAATGTTTTTATCAAGATTTTGATGATTTTGTTTTTATACCAAAACAATGTTTTTATATGTTGTCCAAATACTCCTAAATGATTTAAAATGTTTTTACTAATTTTTGGAGTATTTCTTAGAGTTTTTAATTTGATAAAAATTGGACAACACTTTTGATGGTTTTGTTTAAATTGGTTTTTACACCAAAACTATGTTTATAAATGTTGTCTAAATACTCCCAAATGATTTAAAATGTTTTTACTAATTTTTTGGAGTATTTCTTTTTTTTTTTTTTGAAAAAATCGGACAACATTTCAAATGGGCGGTCGACCGGTCGCCCAAAGTGGTCGATTTGCACTGAAGATAAGAAACTCAAACAGAACTTACAGGTCTTGAAAAAGAGGGAGGGGGACCGGTCAGGTGAGGTCGACCGGCCGCACCTTGGGGACGGCCGTCACCCCACCTCGATCGGTCGCACCCCCCTGCAACCCCTACCTGGATCGCACTATTTTTTCAAACGGTCGAAATCTTCAACAGGGCAACCGGTCGCCCTATGTTATTTTTTGACAGCAAATTCCAACCGTTGTAACTGTGATGCAAGATTTGCTTTTCAATTTTGTACAATATTTCTACATCTTGTGATCTTCTTTTTGTAGACAAAAGTGAAGATAGAGGAGCCTATGTTGGTGAAGCTTCCCTATAAATAGAAGATAAATTGAAGACACAAGACACAACACATACAAGCAAAATACACAACAAGAAATCTGCAAATTGTTCAAGCTTTCATTTTTACATTCTTGTTGTAATAGCCTAAGTACTTTCACTTGCACATCTTTGAGGTCTAGGCTTTTTGATTCTTGATTACACTTGCACTCAATCTTTGTATTGGTTTCATAGAGTTGTAATCTTGAATTTTGTCCATCACTCAACACAAGACATCCTTGTGAGTATTCTTGTGGTAAGAATACACTTGGGTGATTTAGGTGATAGGTGTTTGAAGAGTGTGATACTCTTCAAAGGTGGTGAAGGAAGATTGTGGTAATCTCCTTGAAGGTGTTGTAAGAGGATTGTGATGATCCTCAAGGTGTTGTATTAATTGTGGTAATTAATAAAATCTTTTTCTTTTTGAAATCCATCCAGGAGATCTTTGGGGTGGTAGAGGATTAGGCCCTAGGTGGGTTGAACCTCTTTAAATCAACGAGTGTTGTTTAATTTCCGCATTTACATTCTTGTCATTTACTTGTTGATTCGAAAAAGAGGGTGATTTGCGAAAAATCGGCATAATCTATTCACCCCCCCTCTAGATTATCATAGCCACTTGGACTAACAAGTGGTATCAAAGCCAAACTCTTTGGCTAAGCTCGTTCCGAGTAAAGAGGAAAGATCCATGGCTACGAATGAAGCTTATCTCACCACCGGCGCCTCCACCAACAAGCCACCACTATTCGACGCCAACAACTACGCATTTTGGAAAGACCGCATGGAGTACTTTCTACAAGGATGCGGATTTGATATTTGGAATGTGGTCATTGAAGGAGTTGCTCAACCAACAACAAAATTGGAGGATGGTACCACTACTCCCAAGCCATTCAAGGAGTATGATGAAAATGACAAGAAGGCTTTCTCTCTAAATGGTAAGGCCTTAAATATTTTACATTGCTCTCTTACCGCCACCGAGTATAATCGCATAAGAGGCATAAGGTCGGCTCATGAAGTTTGGGAAAAATTAGAAACCATCTATGAGGGCACAAAGAAAGTGAAGCAAGCAAGAAAAACAATGCTTGTGAAAGACTTTGAAAATTTCAATATGCATGATGGTGAAAGCATATCAAAAATGGTGGAAAGGCTTGACAACATTGTCAATCCTCTTGTGGCTCTTGGAAAGGTCATCTCCGAAGAAGACAAGGTGACAAGGTATTGAATGCCCTTCCCGGCTCATGGTCCGAAAAGGTGACGGCTATCACGGAAGCACAAAATCTCGAGACACTCAAATTCGATGAGCTCGTGGGAAATCTCCTCATCTATGAAGTATATCTTAAGGAGAGGAAAAATTCTCAACCAACCATCTCTAAACCGGGTATGCAAATTATTCCTAAAGGCTTAGCATCTTCTTCAAATAATGCATATTATGCTAGTGATGAGGATGACGAGGAAACGGCGGCTCTTGTCCGAAAATTTGCAAAATTTGTCAATAAAAATAAAGCAAGAAAGCCAAGAGACAATTCTTGCTTCAAATGCGGAAAATCCGGGCACTACATAGCCGATTGCCCAAAATTAGCGGAAGAGGAACAAAAGAAGAAAAAGCCTTTTCCGAAAAAGAAGGCATTAAATGCGGACGTCAAAACTTGGGATGAATTACTTGAAACAACCGAGCGAGGAAGGAGAATCCGAACATGGTCTTATGGCCATAGACGATGAAAATACCGAGTGCGCTCTAATGCTTCATCTTCTTCCCTAGTTGATGAATTACAATGTGATTTTGATGAATTGCAAAATGAGTTTCAAAATTTGATTGTTAAATACAAGAATTTGAAAAAGGAGCATAAAGAGCTTAAACTAGAAAAGGATAAATTATTTACTTCTTATGACTCTCTTGATAAAGCTCATGCTATTACTCTTACTATGGTCCGTACTCTTGAAACCGAAAAACAAACGCTCACAAATGATATTGAAAATTTGAAAAAGGATGTGCATTGATTCAATTTAAGTACGGATAAAGTCACAAAAATTTTAGATGCACAAAGAGGTGAGCATTCTAAATTAGGACTTGGTTGTAAACCTTTTCAAAATGCTTTTAAGAAAAAGACCAAGGTCCAACCTTTGTACGTCTAGTAGTCCTCGTATTATTACTTGTTTTTATTGTGGTAAGAATGGACACTATGCTAGCAATTGTAAATTGAAGAATAATTTTAGCTATTATTGGAGACCTAAAGGTCTCGAAATTTAACCCCCATGGACCCCAAAATTATAGGGTACCTAAAAATAATTCCTTTGTAGGTTATAGGGGCTATAACAACAATGGAAGATTCAAAATGGCTCGTGGACAGCGGATGTTCACGCCATATGACCGAAAGAGAGAACTTTTACCAACATCAAGCTCCAAGAAGAGGGTATGGTCATGTTCGGCAATGGCAAAGGAAGAATTCTTGGAAATGGAGAAATTGGTAACTCTTCTTTCTCTCTTAGTAATGTTCTTTTAATAGAGGGGCTTAAGTTCAATTTGATAAGTGTTAGCCAACTTTGTGACTCAAATTATAATGTTGTTTTCAATAAAGAAAAATGCTTTATTTCCAAAAATGATAAAATTATTTGTGAAGCAATTAGAAAAGGCAATCTTTACAAAATTTGTACAAGTGATTTGGTTAGTCAAAATGTTTCTTGTCTTGTCGCCAATAATGATTTAACTAGCTTATGGCATAGGCGACTTGGACATGTTGGATACAAAAATTTGCAAACTATTTACAAAAACCAACATGTAAAAGGACTACCCAAATTGAATTTTGAAAATCTTGGCTTATGTGACACTTGTCAAAAGAACAAATTAGTTAAGAGTAGTTTTAAGCCCAAAAATGAAATTTCCACTACCAAACCCCTACAAATGCTTCATCTTGATTTGTATGGGGATATTGGTACGGCAAGTCTAAGTGGAAAACATTACACTTTTGTTATAGTTGATGATTTTTCTAGATATACTTGGGCTCTATTTCTTACAAATAAAAGCGATCCGTTAATGAGTTTGTTAAGTTGTGTAGACTTATTGAAAATAAAAAGGAAGATACTATTAAGTCCATTCAAGTGATCGAGGTGGAGAATTTGACGGCGAATTTAGAGTCTTTTGTGAAACCAAGGGATATAGTCATAATTTTTCGGCTCCAAGGACACCTCAACAAAATGGAGTAAAAGAAAGGAAGAATCGGACACTTCAAGAAATGAGTCGGTCCATGCTTAATGAATTTTCACTTCCAAAATATTTTTGGGCCGAAGCGTAAGTACCGCTTGCTATGTCATTAATCGAGTTTATATTCGTCCTAAAATGAATAAAACTCCATATGAGCTTTGGAAAGGAAGAACTCCAAATATTAGTTATTTCAAAATATTTGGATGTAAATGTTTTATTTTGAATACTAAGGATCAATTACACAAACTTGATCCTAAGGCCGATGAAGGAATATTTATGGGGTATTCAATCAAGAGCAAAGCATATCGGGTTTATAATAAGACTAGTGGGGTTGTTGAAGAATCTATCCATGTCAAATTCAATGAAGCTTCGGGTGTTGAAAGGATACCCAATGATGAAAGTGATGAAGAGGATATCGTTGAAACCATTGTTCAAGATGAAACTCAAAATGATCAACCTTCAAGCTCAAGTGTTCCTCAAGAAGATAAAGGTGATACTTGAATCTTCCCGTAGCATTGAAATTTAAGGAGATCACCCAAAAGATCTTATTATTGGTGATCCCCTTGATAAAGTAATGACTCGAGGAAAATTTGCCGAGAAAGCTCTTATATCTCAAAAAGAGCCTAAAAATGCTAAGGAAGCCATTGAAGATGAGGATTGGTTTTTAGAAATGCAAGAGGAGTTGAATCAATTTGAAAGGAATGATGTATGGGAATTAGTACCTTGTCCTCCATCTCAAACAATTATTGGTACAAAATGGGTATTTGAACAAGCTCGATGACCAAGGCAATATTGTTCGAAACAAAGCAAGGTTAGTAGCTCAAGGTTATTGTCAAGAAGAAGGTATTGATTATGATGAAACATTTGCACCCGTAGCACGTTTAGAAGCTATTCGTATTTTACTTGCCTATTCTTATTTTAAAAATTTCAAGCTTTACCAAATGGATGTAAAATCCGCATTTTTAAATGGTATTATTCAAGAAGAAGTCTATGTAAAACAACCTCCGGGGTTTGAAAATTTTTCTAGGCCTAATGATGTTTATAGACTTAAAAAGGCCTTGTATGGTTTGAAACAAGCACCGTGCATGGTATGATAGACTTAGCTCTTTTCTTTTGCAAAATGGTTTTACAAGAGGTAAAGTTGACACTACTCTCTTTGTTTTTGAAAAAGGGCAAGATTGCTTATTAGTGAAAATTTATGTTGATGATATTATTTTTGGTGCTACTAATGAATCCTTGTGCAAGAAATTTTCAAAGTTAATGCAAGGTGAATTTGAAATGAGAATGATGGGGGAGCTCAACTTCTTCCTTGGACTTCAAATTAAGCAATGCCAAGAAGGAATTTATATTTCTCAATCAAAATATACAAAGGAGCTTTTGAAGAAATTTGGCATTGAAGAAGGAAGAACCGTCTCTACCCCAATGGCAACAAATGTCAAGATTGACAAAGATGAAAAAGGTAAGTCGGTTGATGAATCCAAATATCGAGGTATGATTGGTAGTTTACTTTATTTAACCGCAAGTAGACCGGACATTCTTCATGCCGTATGCCTATGCGCTCGTTTTCAAAGCAATCCCAAAGAATCTCATATGAGTGCCGTTAAAAGGATTTTTCGATATTTGAAAGGCACTATTCAATATGGTTTATTCTATCCAAAGAATGAAAACTTTTCTCTTAAAGGTTATAGTGATTCGGACTATGCGGAAAATATTGATGATCGGAAAAGTACTTCCGGATCATGTCAATTTTTAGGCGATTGCCTAGTTTCTTGGTTTTCAAAGAAACAAAATTGTGTTTCACTTTCAACGGCCGAAGCCGAATATATTTCCGCGGCATTTTGTTGTACACAACTTCTTTGGATGAAACAAACTTTAGCGGATTATAAATGTTCTTTTGAAAATGTTCCTATCTTTTATAATAACATATCCGCTATAAATATTGCTCAAAACCCGGTTCATCATAACTGTACTAAACATATCTCAAAACGAAAAATTGAGATATCTTTTGTACCATCTCAAGATCAATTAGCGGACATTTTTACTAAACCGCTAACTTCCGAGACTTTTGCATCAATACGAGCTCGGTTAGGCATAATGCATATTGAATGAGGTCTATGATTGCATTTTGCACGTTTTTAAAACTTAGGGGCGAAAAATCGGATTTTTGGTTGAAAATTCGGATTTTGGAAATTTTTTCAAAACAGTGGGCTGAAATGGTTGAGGGCAACCGGTCGCCCTCAACCTCGACCGGTCGCCCTAAGCATAAAATTGGATTAAAGTGGTTCTGTCTTCAGCATTCGCAACATTAACATATTTTGGCCATTTTTCGTCCCCTTTGTCAAATTTTCATATATTTCATTCAAAAATGGTTTTCATGCATCTTTTTCACAACATGGATATTATATATCATGATTATCATCATTATGACTCATCTTTCCCGATCAAATGGTAAGAATTCTACTCCATTTGCTCAATTGGGTTGAACCTGATTTTTTGACTTGTTTGCAAATTCTTGATTCTAGTTTCATATGAATGTGATGAGCTTAATATTTATGATGTATTGAATGTTGTTTGCACTGAATTGGTGATGAAAATTTTTGGCTTAAATGAATTTCAAAGGCGTTATATACTTCTAGTTTTATTCGACGCACGCCAAGTGTTCGACAAAATGTTTCAATGAAAAATTCATCACCTACGTGATTCTCTCGATTTGAAAAGTCATATAAGTTTATAGAGATCATGTTTCATCAATCAAATGAGCTTTTGCAAGTCAATTGATCAACTTTTCCCTTTTATTTGGAATTTAAGCTTCAATTATCAATAAGCCCGATAAATCGATAAATTTGCGCACTTTGATATGAATATATGATGTTTTTATCGTGCTAACATTCTTTTTGATGATTCCAAAGGGGGAGAAACAGGAAAAATGCTCATACGCTCAAAGAAGCGAAAATAAGCTTGCAAAAAAAGCTATAAGCTAGAGCTCTTGAAAGCCATAAGCTGTGAACAATGCTTAGTCCATTTGATGTATTGTGGACTTTTATGCTTGACTAATGATGTTTTGTGACAGGGGGAGCTTATAAGCTCATGGAATTCAAGCTTAAGTTGTGATAGCTAAGCTTTTAGCTTTTAGTTGTTGCTTGTATACTTGTTCTTCATATGCATGTTGATAGGGGGAGCATGTGCAAAAATGATTTTGAAAAATCTTTGCTCCTATCCTTATGTGCTTGTATGTATGATGTATCTTGTTTGGAATTGATTGTTGTTTTAAGACCGGAAAATTTGTTTTGTTATGAAATCGACCTTCTAAAATTGTTTTGGTTTGTAATCATCAAAAAGGGGGAGTTTGTTAGATAAATGTTTTTATCAAGATTTTGATGATTTTGTTTTTATACCAAAACAATGTTTTTATATGTTGTCCAAATACTCCTAAATGATTTAAAATGTTTTTACTAATTTTGGAGTATTTCTTAGAGTTTTTAATTTGATAAAAATTGGACAACACTTTTGATGGTTTTGTTTAAATTGGTTTTTACACCAAAACTATGTTTATAAATGTTGTCTAAATACTCCCAAATGATTTAAAATGTTTTTACTAATTTTTTGGAGTATTTCTTGAAGTTTTTTTTTTTTTTTTGAAAAAATCGGACAACATTTCAAAGGGGCGGTCGACCGGTCGCCCAAAGTGGTCGACCGGTACCTGAAGATAAGAAACTCGAAAGTAACTTGCAGGTCTTGAAAAAGAGGGAGGGGACGGTCGAGGGTGAGGTCGACCGGTCGCACCTGGGCGACCGGTCGCACCCACCTCGACCGGTCGCACCCCGCAACCCCTACCTGGATCGCACTATTTTTTCAAACGGTCGAAATCTTCAACAGGCAACCGCCGTCCCCTATGTTATTTTTTGACAAAGACAAATTCCAACCGTTGTAATCTGTGATGACAAGATTTGCTTTTCAATTTTGTACAATATTTCTACATCTTGTGATCTTCTTTTTGTAGACAAAAATGAAGATAGAGGAGCCTATGTTGGTGAAGCTTCCCTATAAATAGAAGATAAATTGAAGACACAAGACACAACACATACAAGCAAAATACACAACAAGAAATGCAAATTGTTCAAGCTTTCATTTTTACATTCTTGTTGTAATAGCCTCAAGTACTTTCACTTGCACATCTTTGAGGTCTAGGCTTTTTGATTCTTGATTACACTTGCACTTAATCTTTGTATTGGTTTCATAGAGTTGTAATCTTGAATTTTGTCCATCACTCAACACAAGACATCCTTGTGAGTATTCTTGTGGTAAGAATACACTTGGGTGATTTAGGTGATAGGTGTTTGAAGAGTGTGGTACTCTTCAAAGGTGGTGAAGGAAGATTGTGGTAATCTCCTTGAAGGTGTTGTAAGAGGATTGTGATGATCCTCAAGGTGTTGTATTAATTGTGGTAATTAATAAAATCTTTTTTCTTTTTGAAATCCATCCCGGAGATACTGGGGTGGTAGAGATTAGGCCCTAGGTGGGTTGAACCTCTTTAAATCAACGAGTGTTGTTTAATTTCCGCATTTACATTCTTGTCATTTACTTGTTGATTCGAAAAAGAGGGTGATTTGCGAAAAATCGGCATAATCTATTCACCCCCCCTCTAGATTATCATAGCCACTTGGACTAACAACACTTATATGTAACACTTTTATATAAGTAACACTTTTTAAGTATCACTTTTTTTTGGTATTTCTTTTGTAACGCAAATAGGTAACACTTTTATCAATATGTAACGCTTATATATAACACTTTTATATAAGTAATTGTTTTTGTTATTTCTTTTATAATGCAAATAGGTATCACTTTGTTTAAGAAGCACTCTTGGCAACACTAAATTTTATTGATTGTAACACTTTTTAAGCTATATTTTAGTAACACAAAATACATAACTATCATTAAATCATGTCAAAGATTTATTTAATTAATTGATGTCACCAAACCTAAAAATTGTAGACATCATGTACTGCTTTTTTTAATGAATTTTTGTTTCTTTTTACAAAGTATTTTAGTTTTGCTTTTATTTTTTTTATTGTTTACGAAGGCAATTAATTTCATCTTAATACCGACGGGAAAATGCGCATGTATATATTTTATTATTATTATTTATTTATTTTTTATTTTTTATTAACGGAAACCAATTTCATCGTTATTCTTTTTTTTTATTTTTTTTTACTTTTTTTAAAAAAATTACCAATAAAAATTGATGTTGTCGGTAATTACTTAGGAATTTTTTCCATCGGTAAATTATTTTTTCGTTATTTTTTTTATTATTTATTTTTTTTACTGTTAGAACTTTTTTATCTGTCGGTAAATTAATTTTATATTTTTTATATATTTTTATTTTTATTGATTGAATATTTATCAGTCGATAAATTTATTTTATATATTTTTGATATTTTTAATTTGTTGTGTCCTTTAATATATAATATAATATGATTTTTAAATTATATACTATACAATATAAAATTTAATATATACGGTGTATAATATAGTTTAATACATATATTATAAAATATATTATATATATTATAATATATATATGTGTGTATGTGTATGTGTATATATAAAACAAAGCAAAAGTTGTAATAAGAATCAACTTAGCTTAGTGGCAAATTGTCACTTCCATACATAACAGATCGTGGGTTCGAATCTACTTGGTGGCAAAAAATAGTATTTCTACGAAGTGCTACAAAAAAAAGTGTTACATAAGATACATATCTAACACTTTAAAAGTATTTTTTTTAAAGTGTTACAAATATAAAAGTATTACAAAAAAGTGTTACATAAGATTCATATGTAACACTTTGGAAATACTGCTTCAAAGTGTTACCAATAGAAAACTTAATGTAACACTTAGAAAAAGTGTTACTAAAAGCTAATAAAAGTGATACCTTAGACTATAGGTAGCACGGGCAAGTGCAGCGCCATAAAAGTGCTACCTATTGTCTATAGTAACATTTTATGGCCATTAGGTAATATTTTTTGAGTGTTACCTAATGTCATTTATGTTGTAGTGTTATTAATAAATAGGCTAAACCCAAATAACAACTACACATATATCAAAAATAGCTAAAATACATGAATATGCAAATTGATTTCCAATAGCCCGAATACATAATTCTAAAGCCCATTACAAAATACAAATAATGAGTAAACATTTCTTATATTTTTTTATTTATTATGTTATTGTTATTTATATATGCAATATGGGTGCCAAACTGAAGATCATAAAAAATGATTAATTCGATATATCATACGTCAAAAACGGATCAAAAATAAAAATGTTATTAATTTTTTTCAAAAAAAAGTTAAAGATAAATATAATAATTAATGCATTACACACACAAATTTGGAAAGCTAATTTTATATAATTCTATATATTATATCATTTCAAGAAGTGATTATTTGAAGAAAGTTGGCTATCAAATCTATATATATATATATAATAGCAGAAGTCCGAAACAAATATTTTTTCGCTCTTTTAACTTATATATTATATTATGAAACAATTATAAACATTATAAATGACAATTATTATAATTGCTTATATTAGGAAAATATTATAAGAAAATCGTTGTAATTATATAAATTAGGAAAATATTATAAGAAAATATTGTAAATGGTATCCCTAATTTATATGTATATAAATTAGGAAAATATCATAAATGGTATTCCTATTTTATATGTATAAAAATTAGGAAAATTTTATTTACTGGTATTCCTATTTTATACCAAAAGTGAGTCTATTGTATCAATTATATCTATATATAATATATAGATTTTAAAAATTATAAATATTATTTCACGATAATTAATGTTAGTATACATCCGTTCTTCTGTTCATATATATTACAATGATTATTGATTTTATATATCATATCTTCATCAAATATATTATTTATTTATTTCAATGGCGTCGTTACTTTTTTGCATAATATAATATCAATTAATCAAGTTTTAAATACTAATGACTATTCAAACTTTCATAAATTATTTAATAATAGTTAAAATATAAGAATTATGATTTCATGTATCTTTCACCATTAATTGAATTAACAATTGATTTTATGTTCAGAGATTTTTTTTGACAGCTTATTATTTATGCAAAATCCTCTTATATGTATTCTGTTTAAATTGCATTAGAGAAACACTTTGATACTGTTGAAAATAAATTCGAAACACAACCACCATATATGACTTCATCTTCACGTTCCCCTCTATTTCTATTGTCATCAGGTGTCCCACCAACATCGACAGTATTGAACTCGAATTCTGCAATAAATAAAATAGAGTTTTTATATAAACTATATTGTAGATATGTACGGACAATATTTGGTGAGTTTCTTTTTTGATTATTACTGATAGTTTTGTTGTATTTTTTTAAGTTATTTTTCGAATTATGATTTGTTTGTTTTTATTATTCCTCATACTAACATATTTTCTGTCAACATATTTTGTGTGAACATTTTTTGTATCAACATATATTTCATGTCCATATATATATATATATATATATATATATATATATATATATATATATATAGGGATTGGTTCAAATGAGACCAATCCCTTTAGGTTAGTCCATAAGAACACTTATGGACTCTTGATTTAAAATTTTGGATGGTGTATATCATTTTAGTTAATTTAGGCATATAAGGGTATAATTGTACTTTTATATTTAATTAGTTATGTTAATTGGACGGTTATTAGCTATTTTTAAGGAAACATAATCTTACCTTTTCGATTTCCGATTTTTAGGGAGGAAAAATCATCAACTTCAAGCGTTTTTTTTCAAAATTGATACTTCTTTCCGCCATATTTGTGAACAGTCGTTTTATTGTATATTTAGTTCAGTGGACTTGTATACTTAGTCATGTTTTATTGTATATTTATTTGGTGGATTTGTATACTTGGTTCAGTGGAATCGTATTCTTAGTTATATAAGTAGTTTAGTGAATTTGTATACTTAGTTCTGTGGATTTGTGTACTTAGTTCAATGGAATTGTATACTTAGTTATATAAGTAATTCAGTGTAATTGTATTATTAGTTAAATGTTTCTGTATACTTAGTATTATTTTAATGTATAGTTAGTTCAATGTAATTGTATACTTAGTTAAATGTTTCTGTATACTTAGTAAAGTTTTAATGTACAGGTAGTTTAGTGTAATTGTATACTTAGTTAATTATTTATGTATACTTAGTAATGTTTTAATGTATAGTTAGTTTAGTATAATTGTATACTTTTCATTAATTGTTGCACGATTTTGTTGCCATATTTGAATAATTTGCAGGTTTGAATAGGAAGGGAGAGAAAAGAAAGGTGAATCGTTTGATTATGGGGACGTGATCAATACAAAATCACGTCCCTAATTTTTAGGAAGCGGTTACTATATTTAATTTCCTAGATTCCTACCGGTTACTATATTTAATTTCCTAGATTCCTATTTTATCCCTTCTGTTGTATACTTACTTATGAAATGTTGTATATATTGTAATATATCTTGGCCATTGATTTACTATTTGGATGGTGTAGATTTGGTCCTATGGACTAACCTAGGAGGGTGGTTTCACAGGATCCCCTCCTATATATATATATATATATATATGTGTGTGTTAGATAAATGTTCTTATCATGATTTTGATGATTATGTTCGATTTTGTTCAAATAAGTTTTTAAACCAAAACTATGTCCCTAAATGTTGTCTAAATACTTCCGATCAACTTAAAATGTTTTTACTATTTTTCGGAGTATTTCTTGAAGTTTATTTTCAATAAAACATTGGACAACACATTTGTTTCGGGCTCGACCGGTCGCCCTATAGGGCAACCCGTACCTGAGTTGAGCCGAGAAACAGAAAATGGGACGTAAGTAAAACAGGGCAGGGCGACCGGTCGACCAGGTGGGCGACCGGTGCGGTCGACCGGTCGGCCGTGGCGACATTGCACTGGAGTTGGATTTTTGTTCCAGACTTCTCTGTTTCGTAAAATCTTCAAGGGCAACCGGTCACAGCTAAGGGCGACCGGTCGCACCCCCCTTCGACCGGTCCCCCTGTGTAAAAATTCACAGAATTCAATTTCAATCTTATCTCTGCGCGACCGGTCGAACCCCATGTTTATCAGCAAACTATCCGTTGCGTTTTGAGATAACTTTTCCCTATTTTGTGGGATTGATTTCTAATGACTATATTGATCATTTTAAATGGTTTCTTTTGCAGCAAATCACTCCCCCAAGGAGGAGCCAATGTCTGGAAATGAAAGCCAAGTCCTCTCCTATAAATAGAGGCTTCATTCAAGCAACAAGACACAACACTATATACAAGCAAAAGAGCGATTGAGCAAACACTTTCATATATCTTGTTGTATTAGCTTTAAGCACTTTCACTTGCACTTATTTGAGGTCTAGGCTTTCAATTCTTGATTACACTTGTACTCATATTGTATCAATCATTATTGAGTTGTAATCTTGATTTTGGTCATCATTCAACACAAGACATCCTTGTGAGTATTCTTGTGGTAAGAATACACTTGGGTGATCTAGGTGATAGGTGTTTGAAGGTTGTGGTAATCTTCAAAGGTGTTGTAAGAGGGTTGTGGTAATCCTCAAGGTGGTGAAAGAGGGTTGTGGTAATCCTCAAGGTGTTGTATTAATTTTTGGTAAATTAATAAAAAAAATTTCCTTTTTGAAATCCATCCCGGAGATACTGGGGTGGTAGAGGATTAGGCCCTAGGTGGGTTGAACCTCTTTAAATCAACGAGTGTTGTTTATTTCCGCATTTACATTCTTGTTATTTACTCGTTGTTTCGAAAAAGAGGGTGATTTGTGAGAAATCGGCATAATCTATTCACCCCCTCTAGATTATTGTAGCCACTTGGACTAACAAGTGGTATCGAGCCAAACTCTTTGGCTAGCTCGCCCGAGTAAAGAGGAAAGATCCATGGCTACAAATGATGCTCATCTCACCACCGGCGCCTCCACCAATAAGCCACCACTATTCGACGCCAACAACTACGCATTTTGGAAAGACCGTATGGAGTGCTTCCTACAAGTGCGGGTTCGACATTTGGAATGTGGTCATTGAAGGAGTTGATCAACCAACAAAGAAATCGGAGGATGGCACCTTGGCTCCTAAACCTTTCAAGGAGTTTGATGAAAACGACAAAAAGCTTTCTCTCTAAACGGTAAGGCCTTAAATATTTTGCATTGTTCTCTTACCGCCACCGAGTACAATCGCATAAGAGGCATAAGGTCGGCACATGAGGTTTGGGAAAAATTGGAGACAATCTATGAAGGGACTAAGAAAGTCAAGCAAGCAAGAAAGACCATGCTTGTTAAAGACTTCGAAAACTTTAACATGTATGATGGAGAAAGCATCTCCAAAATGGTAGAAAGGCTTGACAATATTGTCAATATTGTCAATCCTCTTGTGGCCCTCGGCAAAGCCATCTCCGAAGAAGACAAAGTGACCAAGGTATTAAATGCACTTCCTGGCTCATGGTCCGAAAAAGTAACGGCAGCAATCACGGAGGCACAAAATCTTGAGACACTCAAGTTTGATGAGCTTATTGGAAATCTACTCATCTATGAAGTCTATCTCAAGGAGAGGAAAAATTCCAAACCATCCACAAATCAATCGGGTATGCAAATTATTCCTAAAGGTCTTGCTTCTTCTTCTAATAATGCATACTATGATAATGATGATGATGATGAGGAGACGGCCGACTTGTTCGAAAAATTTGCAAAATTTGTGAATAAAAATAAAGCAAGAAAACCAAGAGATAATGCTTGCTTTAAATGCGGAAAACCCGGGCACTTCATTGCCGATTGCGGCTTCGACGAAGAGGAGCAAAAGAAAAGGAAGCCTTTCACAAAAAGAAGGCTCTAAATGCGGAAGTCAAAACATGGGATGAACTACTCGAAACAACCGATGAGGAAGGAGAAACCGAACACGGTCTCATGGCTATAGACGATGAAAACAATGAGGTACACTCAAATTCTTCTACTTCTTCCATAATTGATGACTAGCAATGTGATTTTGATGAATTGCAAATTGAGTTTCAAAATTTAATCGTTAAATACAAAAATTTGAAAAAGGAGCATAAGAAGATTAAGTTTGAAAAAGAAAAACTATTTACCTCTTATGAATCTCTAGACAAAGCTCATGCTCTTACTCTTATTAGAATTTATTCTCTTGAAACCGAAAAGGAATTGCTCACAAAAGAAATTGAATGTTTGAAAAATGATGTGCATCGTTTCAACATAAGTACGGATAAAGTCACAAAAATTTTAGATGCACAAAGAGGTGAGCATTCCAAATCGGGACTTGGTTATAAGCCATTTCAAAGTGTTTTTAAGAAAAATAACCAAGGTCCGACTTTTGTACGTGCTAATAATTATAATACTCCTACTTGTTTCTATTGTGGCAAAGTTGGACATTATGCTAATAATTGCAAATTGAGAAATAGCTCAAGACATGTTTGGAGACCCAAAGGTCTCAAGACTAACCCCATGGACCCCAAAATTATAGGGTACCTAAAAGAAATTCTTTTGTAGGTAATAGGGGCTATAACCACAATGGAAGATTCAAAATGGCTCGTGGACAGCGGATGTTCACGCCATATGACCGGGAGGAGAGAACTTTTTACCAACATCAAACTCCAAGAAGAGGGTATGGTCATGTTCGGCAATGGCAAAGGAAAGATTCTTGGAAATGGAGAAATTGGTAACTCTTCTTTCTCTCTTAGTAATGTTTTATTAGTTGAAGGGCTTAAGTTTAATTTGATAAGTGTTAGCCAACTTTGTGATTCAAAATATGATGTTTTCTTTAATAAAGAAAAATGCCTTATACTTAAAAATGGTGAAATAATTTGTGAAGCAAATAGAAAAGGCAATCTTTACAAAATTTGTACAAGTGATTTGGTTAGCCAAAATGTTTCTTGTTTAGTCGCCAATAATGATTTAACTAGTTTATGGCATAGGCGACTTGGACATGTTGGATACAAGAATTTGAAAAATATTTACAAAAACCAACATGTGAAAGGACTACCCAAATTGAATTTTGAAAATCTTGGCTTATGTGACACTTGTCAAAAGAACAAATTAGTTAAAAGTAGTTTTAAGCCCAAAAATGAAATTTCCACAACCAAACCCCTACAAATGCTTCACCTTGATTTGTACGGGGACATTGGTACGGCTAGTCTAAGTGGAAAACATTACACTTTTGTTATAGTCGATGATTTTTCGAGATATACTTGGGCTCTTTTTCTTACCAATAAAAGCGATGCCGTTAATGAGGTTTTTAAGTTGTGTAGACTTATTGAGAATGAAAAAGAAGATACTATCAAGTCTATTCGAAGCGATCGAGGTGGAGAATTTGACGGCGAATTTAGAGTCTTTTGTGAAACCAAGGGATATAGTCATAATTTTTCGGCTCCAAGGACACAAGAAAATGGAGTAGCCGAAAGGAAGAATCGGACACTTCAAGAAATGAGTCGGTCCATGCTCAATGAATTTTCACTTCCAAAATATTTTTGGGCCGAAGCCGTAAGTACCGCTTGTTATGTCATTAATCGAGTTTATATTCGTCCTAAAATGAATAAAACTCCATATGAGCTTTGGAAAGGAAGAACTCCAAATATTAGTTATTTCAAAATATTTGGATGTAAATTCATTATTTTGAATACTAAGGATCAATTAGACAAACTTGATCCTAAGGCCGATGAAGGAATATTTATGGGGTATTCAATCAAGAGCAAAGCATATCGGGTTTATAATAAGACTAGTGGGGTTGTTGAAGAATCTATCCATGTCAAATTCAATGAAGCTTCGGGTGTTGAAAGGATACCCAATGATGAAAGTGATGAAGAGGATATCGTTGAAACCATTGTTCAAGATGAAACTCAAAATGATCAACCTTCAAGCTCAAGTGTTCCTCAAGAAGATAAAGGTGATACTTCGAATCTTCCCGTAGCATTGAAATTTAAGGGAGATCACCCAAAGGATCTTATTATTGGTGATCCCCTTGATAAAGTAATGACTCGAGGAAAATTTGCCGAGAAAGCTCTTATATCTCAAAAAGAGCCTAAAAATGCTAAGGAATCCATTGAAGATGAGGATTGGTTTTTAGAAATGCAAGAGGGGTTGAATCAATTTGAAAGGAATGATGTATGGGAATTAGTACCTTGTCCTCCATATCAAACCATTATTGGTACAAAATGGGTATTTGAACAAGCTCGATGACCAAGGCAATATTGTTCGAAACAAAGCAAGGTTAGTAGCTCAAGGTTATTGTCAAGAAGAAGGTATTGATTATGATGAAACATTTGCACCCGTAGCACGTTTAGAAGCTATTCGTATTTTACTTGCCTATTCTTGTTTTAAAAATTTCAAGCTTTACCAAATGGATGTAAAATCCGCATTTTTAAATGGTATTATTCAAGAAGAAGTCTATGTAAAACAACCTCGGGGTTTGAAAATTTTTCTAGGCCTAATGATGTTTATAGACTTAAAAGGCCTTGTATGGTTTGAAACAAGCACCCCGTGCATGGTATGATAGACTTAGCTCTTTTCTTTTGCAAAATGGTTTTACAAGAGGTAAAGTTGACACTACTCTCTTTGTTTTTGAAAAAGGGCAAGATTGCTTATTAGTGCAAATTTATGTTGATGATATTATTTTTGGTGCTACTAATGAATCCTTGGGCAAGAAATTTTCAAAGTTAATGCAAGGTGAATTTGAAATGAGCATGATGAGGGAGCTCAACTTCTTCCTTGGACTTCAAATTAAGCAATGCCAAGAAGGAATTTATATTTCTCAATCAAAATATACAAAGGAGCTTTTGAAGAAATTTGGCATTGAAGAAGGAAGAACCGTCTCTACCCCAATGGCAACAAATGTCAAGATTGACAAAGATGAGAAAGACAAGTCCGTGGATGAATCAAAGTATTGAGGTATGATTGGTAGTTTACTTTATTTAACCGCTAGTAGACCGGACATTCTTCATGTCGTATGCCTATATGCTCGTTTTCAAAGCAATCCCAAAGAATCTCACATGAGTGCCGTTAAAAGGATTTTTCGATATTTGAAAGGCACCATTCAATATGGTTTATTTTATCCAAAGAATGAAAATTTTTCTCTTAAAGGTTATAGTGATTCGGACTATGCGGGAAATATTGATGATCGGAAAAGTACTTCCGGATCATGTCAATTTTTAGGCGATTGCCTAGTTTCTTGGTTTTCAAAGAAGCAAAACTGTGTTTCTCTTTCAACGGCCGAAGTCGAATATATTTCCGCCGCATTTTGTTGTACTCAACTTCTTTGGATGAAACAAACCTTAGCGGATTACAAATGCTCTTTTGAAAATGTACCTATCTTTTGTGATAATATATCCGCTATAAATATTGCTCAAAACCCGGTTAATCATAACCGTACTAAACATATTGAGATTCGACATCATTTTCTAAGGGATTATGTTTCAAAACGTAAAATTGAGATATCATTTGTACCATCTCAAGATCAATTAGCGGATATTTTCACAAAACCGCTATCTTCCGAGACTTTTTCATCAATACGAGCTCGGTTAGGTATAATGCATATTAAATGAAGCTTACGTTTGCATTGTGCACGTTTTTAAAACTTAGGGGCGAAAAATCGGATTTTTGGTTGAAAATTCGGATTTTAAAAAAAATCGACAAGACGATGGTGAAGGAGTTGAGGGCAACCGGTCGCCCTCAACCTCGACCGTCGCCCTCAACCTCGACCGGTCGCCTAAGCTATTTTTGGCTTTTAAACGTTCGTTCAAAGATTCTTCATTTTAACAAATTTTTGGCCATTTTTCGTCCCCTTTGCCAAATTCACTCAAATTTCATTCAAAAATGAATTTCATGCATATTTTACACAACATGGACATTATACTACATGATCATCATCATTATGGCTCACTCTTTCCGATCAAATGGTAAGAATTTCTCTTCTTTTGCTCAATTGGGTTGAACCCTTGAGTTTTCAAGTTTCTTAAAAATTTTTGATGTAATTTTCGTATGATCATGATGAGCTTGATTGTTGCGTTGTTTTGTATGATGATTGACTTGAATTGATGTTGAAATTTTTTGGCTTGAACCATTTATAAAGGTTATATACAACCTCTTTTATTTTTAACGCACACTAGGTGTTCGATGATATGTCGCTATGAAAATTTCAACTTATACATGCTTCTCTTGCTTTCAAAAGTTTTCTATACTTATTGAGATCATGTTTTGACAAACAAAACAAGCGTATGAACTCTTCATATTACATTTCTCCCATTTTCCTTGGATTATTATGCTTTAATTGCTCAACGGTTAATAAACCGTCCCTTTGGCGCACTTTCATATTATTGTATGGTGTTTTCACTATTCTAACATTCTTTTTTATGATTCCAAAGGGGGAGAAACAGGATATTGGCTCGTTAGCTCAAGAAAAGCTAATAAAAGCTCGCAATAAGTATTGTGGACTCTAATACCTAGTACATGGCTTGAATTTTGGACTCGGATGAAATTGATTATAAGTTTTGTGACAGGGGGAGCTCCTTAGCTCATGATGCATTCTATATAAGCTTGTTATAGCTTGTGCTTCTTACTTATAACAATCGTTTGTTGATATGCTCATAAATAGGGGGAGCTTTGTATGAAATACTTCTAACGGATAGTTTACTCGTAAAACTAAAAATTTTATTTGGTTTTCAAATCGTCCTCAAGAAAATTGTTTTGGTTTGTAATCATCAAAAAGGGGGAGTTTGTTAGATAAATGTTCTTATCATGATTTTGATGATTATGTTCGATTTTGTTCAAATAAGTTTTTAAACCAAAACTATGTCACTAAATGTTGTCTAAATACTTCCGATCAACTTAAAATGTTTTTACTATTTTTCGGAGTATTTCTTGAAGTTTATTTTCAATAAAACATTGGACAACACATTTGTTTCGGGCTCGACCGGTCGCCCTATAGGGCAACCCATACCTGAGTTGAGCCGAGAAACAGAAAATGGGACGTAAGAAAAAAAAGCAGGGCGAGCCGTCGACCAGGTGGGCGTGGTGGGCGACGGCCGGTCGACCGCGGGCGACTGCACTGGGAGTTGGATTTTTGTTCAGAGACTTCTCTGTTTTCGTAAAATCTTCAAGGCAACCGGTCCACTGACTAAGGCGACGGTCGCACCCCCCTTCGATGGTCCCCTGTGTAAAAATTCACGAATTCAATTTCAATCTTATCTCTCGCGACCGGTCGAACCCCATGTTTATCAAGAAACTATCCGTTGCGTTTTGGACAACTTTTCCTATTTTGTGGGATTGATTTCTAACAGCTATATTGATCATTTTAAATGGTTTCTTTTGCAGCAAATCACTCCCCAAGGAGGAGCCAATGTCTGGAAATGAAAGCCAAGTCCTCTCCTATAAATAGAGGCTTCATTCAAGCAACAAGACACAACACTATATACAAGCAAAGAGCAATTGAGCAAACACTTTCATATATCTTGTTGTATTAGCCTAAGCACTTTCACTTGCACTTATTTGAGGTCTAGGCTTTCAATTCTTGATTACACTTGTACTCATATTGTATCAATCATTATTGAGTTGTAATCTTGATTTTGGTCATCATTCAACACAAGGCATCATTGTGAGTATTCTTGTGGTAAGAATACACTTGGGTGATCTAGGTGATAGGTGTTTGAAGGTTGTGGTAATCTTCAAAGGTGTTGTAAGAGGGTTGTGGTAATCCTCAAGGTGGTGAAAGAGGGTTGTGGTAATCCTCAAGGTGTTGTATTAATTTTTGGTAAATTAATAAAAAAAAATTTCCTTTTTGAAATCCATCCCGGAGATACTGGGGTGGTAGAGGATTAGGCCCTAGGTGGGTTGAACCTCTTTAAATCAACGAGTGTTATTTATTTTCGCATTTACATTCTTGTTATTTACTCGTTGTTTCGAAAAAGAGGGTGATTTGCGAGAAATCGGCATAATCTATTCACCCCCCTCTAGATTATTGTAGCCACTTGGACTAACAATATATATATATATATAAACTTCCATTCCACCTTTAATATTATTACAGAAAATATCCCGCTTTGAATATAAACATAAATATATCATTATGATTAAAAATATATCTAAAAATCGAATTTATAGTATTTATTTATATTTTTAATCGAATTTGACAATGTTATGTGATCAGATAATTAAAAACGTGATAGGGAAAAATGGACAAAATCTTACCTTAAAATAAAATATTTATTAATCTATAATTTTATTATCTTACAATAAAAGGACATCAATATGTTCAACGCGATAACTTTTTCAAACTGTATAACACTAAAAATGGACATCTATGTATTACCCTAAAAAAATCTTATTCAAATATTTACCAAAAATAAAATCCGTTCGTGCATTGCATTTTTAAATAAACTTCCTAGATAAACTTTTTTTGGTTGTGAATATTTCCATTGTATTCTATAATTTTTGGATTGATGAGTGATTACAACAATTTCTTGTTGATGAGAAAACTCAAGGGATCTACAACTACTGGAAATAAATGATAGAGAATGGATATAAATGTCAATGGTACGATTTCTATTCTCCGTTTCAGTTATATCTTGTTTATATTCATAATTATTATAGTGTATTATAATGAAATTGCTGTAAAATTTGCGGTAATACAACTACAATTTATTCTAATGAAAAATAGTTTTCTATAAATTTTTATTCATGATTTTTTCCGCCATATTATTTTGAATAATAGATCTCAATTTAAATTTTATCAATTGATTATAGAAATCTTAATTCATTCTTCGTTAAAAGCGTATAGTCAATAACATAAAAAATTTATATAGCCAAAGACATTCACAATGCATTCGTTTTTTTTTTTTCTTTCTCATTAGTCACTATAATAAAAAAAAAAAATACAATTGCATCATTAACACTCTATTATCTTAAAATATCCATACATTAATTCTATGATATGAAACCAGTCTAAATAAAGTAATAAATACAAACTCATGTTAATAGATAGTTTCAAAGATATAAACCAATAAAATAAAATAATAATACATGTGAATAATAATAAAAATAATAATGCATGTGAATAATAATAATAAAATAATAATACACATTACAACACACACGCGGGACTACTAATATAATGAAATAACTAATATTTATCACTTCTTATTTTTACACATATTTTTATTACTTTTTAAAGTAATTACAAAAGGCGGAAAAATTTTGATTTACTATTTTCAACTGACTTCTCTTTATATATATATATATATAACATAAAATAAAATACCATATTATAATATTTTCCCAATTTAATACTATTTATAATATTTCCTAATTTATATACATATATAATGTAGGAATACCATTTACAATATTTTTCTAATATAAGAAGTAAAAAAGAGCGGGAAAATTTTTTTTTTGGACTTCTGCTAATTTATATATATATATATATATATATATATAGATATAGATATATTAGTGATAAGTTTTTGAGTTGCAAAATTTTGTACTTCATTCAAAGCAGTTTGCAGTAAATTCTGCAATAAAATGAATATTCCATAATATTCTTTTTAGTGTCTATTTTCATAGAATAAAATCATTAATTTAAAACAAAAAACAAGAATTTAGAGTAGTTATAGTATTGCGCTATATCTGATGCAAAAATGTTCACAACTTCACATCTTCAAAATGACACAGTGTTGTAGCTAGTTTTTGCCCTAAATTGAAGAT
The DNA here is from genome assembly GCA_016081115.2 of Rehmannia glutinosa. Classification (NCBI taxonomy): domain Eukaryota; kingdom Viridiplantae; phylum Streptophyta; class Magnoliopsida; order Lamiales; family Orobanchaceae; genus Rehmannia; species Rehmannia glutinosa. The sequence goes on from JABTTQ020003418.1 coordinate 136,488, forward strand.
AAAACATTCTCTTGATTATGCTCTTAGAAGCACCAATAAAAAGAAAGAAAAAAGATCATATGACTGTAAATTGTATCTATAAGCTTTACTATTGTCCTTAATAACAAAAATTCCAATCCCACTCCTAAGTTAATTTAAAACTATGTTTTACATTTAAAACTATATAGAAAGAGTGTTTGTAATCACTAAAGTAATTCTTAGTTTTTGACTGAAAAAACTTACTTTGTATTGTTTGCAATTACCAATTCTACTTTTGATTTAATCACAATCTAAAGGCAGATAAATGAGTGCTTTAGATTCTGTTTCTTGTTTGATTTTTACAAAACAATTAAGCGTTTTGCCAATTTTTTCACCAAATACTCTCAATTTCTTATTCTATATTTAAACACTATCAACTTTTGATTCTCAACTAATTTTATTACTTATACAACAATAAATTACTTTTTTTTTAAAAGCATAAGTCCACGCAAACACTCTGGGACATATTAATAAGTGGTAATGCAATGTCACCAAACCCCAACTCAATATCATTTTAACCCAACTCAATATTTTAATCCCCATTGTGGGTGATACTTTTAATTGTAAAAGATAAAGTTGGGTTTGATATCTCAAACCCAACTCAATAGAAAATGCTACACTTTAGCAAATGGGCATGTGAGTTGTACGCCTCATTTCATTGGACGGTGGGTTGTACGCACCTTGGAATGTGCAAAAATTGGATGTCAACCACAAAATATTGAATTTTCTTTGATTGAACAAATTTAAAAAAAAAAACAAATTGACCGTTTGTCCTCAAAAAAAAAAAAAACGAATTGACCGTTTGGAAATTTACCACAAAATATTGGAATTTTCTTTTATTACAAAATTGTAGTAAATGTATTTTTATTTATTTTTAATAATTGAAAATTAAATATAAAAGTATTAACCAAAAAATAGATAAATGAAAAATTAATAATGATTGTGAATTGATGGCAGGACCCTTATAAAGTTGATTTTTTGGGTTTATAATTGTGTAGATAGGTTTATAGGTGTATTAATTTTTTTATTTTTGACGCGATGAAATGATGTGTCGAGTCGTTTGTTTTTTCGCTCAACCATCGCAACCACCCTAATAAACTGAAAATCTCGATAACTACGTAAGATGCTTTCAAGTTCTATAGTTTCAAGTGGCAAATGATTAGCCACGTCAATGCCTTTGCACATATATGGCTCAATTCCCTCTTGATATAACAACTTTTAGTCCCGATATGGATGTAGATATGTAGTGGAGTATCTTTTATGGGATATAGCCATATAGGTATAGGCTTATATTAGGCACAAAATTATTTACTTAGATATGTATGGACCACTATTTTTTTTACCCATATCAAGTCGATCCTTCTTGATAATGATACAACAAGGGATTTTTTTAAATTTCAATTTATATTTTCTGTCATATTTTTAATATTACTAAAACACGTCAAGTAGTGTAGTAAAGAAATAATATTTGCTTTTGATTAAATTTTGGTACAAAACAATGTAAAGAGACTTGAATATTTGTGGGTTGAGGTAGTTGACAAATTGATCAGAAAAAAAGAAGAAAAAGAAAAAGAAAAAAAGAGACCTAGTATAGATATTGGAAACAATTAATTATAGAAGATGTAGCCTTTTTATTTCCACATTTAAACAATTAATTAATGTAGTGTACGACGATATTGTAAAGTTTCTAATTTGGGGACTGGGCTACCTAAATTAGCAGTTCGGCATAATTAATGAAAAATGGTTTTCTGGTTTAAGCTACCAAAAAAAAAAAAAAAGAAAAAAAGAAAATGGGCCATGTATAGAGTAAAATCCGACTCTATGAATGCCGCTTTCTAGGCTTTGATCCATACTAGATACTATTATTTATTACTGTCAAATAAATTTTGGGTCGGGATAAAGAAGAAATCGGGCTAGTCTAAATAGTGACCAGGATCTTTTTTAGAGCTCAATCTAATTCAAATACACATAAAATATCGGGCCAATCGAACTACCCCAGTGTTTCAGCCCGAATAGGCTCGTTATTCGGGTCTTTTTATCGGGATGATCGAGCCGGGCTTATTTTTTACAGCTGTATTTACTACCCTCTAAAGTTTAGTAAAATGTTTCATGAATTGCGAACTAATCCTCTAAGAAAAGGACAACATTCATTCGATTATACTAGGAGCCAAGTAGCAAATGCAATAAATGGTAATCAAACTAACTAAAGTAAATCTCATCAAGGCACGTTTGTTTTAGACCATGTTTGATTTTTTGAGTTTTACGAATAAGAAAATAACAATGTAATGTCAGGTTTTATTTTACTTTTGCTCTTCCTCTTTAAAATTCAAGGTCCGAGCATTATTATACTGCTTTTGTAATTTTCACTTAATAAGTATGACTTTTTTCATTCAGAAGAGATAATGCTGAAAATAGGGAATGGTAAAACCATATCCTTGTTAATGCTGCTAATATTTGTAGATCATTTCTGTTGGACCAAAAGTGCTTATCGGATTTGACGACTGTTCCCACGAACCAACACGAGTTTTTTCTAGCGCGCTTTGTCCTCACTCATGCGTTCCCTGGAAAATATCCCAGGAGGTCACACATCCCATGTCTACTCCAGAACAAACACGATTAACCTTAGATTTTCTATGTAATGATCACCAGAAAAGAAGATGCTCCTTGTTGGTATGAGTAATACATATCTATTCCTTAAAGCTCTACTTTAACTGTACAACCTTAGGTTAATGCCTGTAAGGCACTCCCTACAATTCACAACGGCAGCGCAAAGCCCCACACGAAGCGGTGGATGGACATGAGGGGCTTCACAAGAATCCATATGGATCTTCGGCAAGTTGTGTTAGTCCAAGTGACTACGATAATCTAGAGGGGGGTGAATAGATTATGCCGAGTTTTCGCAATTAGCCCTCTTTTTCGAATGATCAATCAAAGACAAGAATAAAGGTGCGAAATTAAACAACACGCCTCGATTTATAGAGGTTCAACCCACCTAGGGTCTAGTTCTCTACCACCCCAGTATCTCCGGGATGGATTTCAAAAAGAAAAAAAGATTTTATTAATTACCACAATTAATACAACATCACCTTACAACACCTCTTTGGAGATTACCTCAATCTCCCTTGAAGATTACCACAATCTTCAACGGCACCTTGTGATGATTACCACAATCTTCAACCTTGAAGAACACCAAATTCTTCAACACCTCAAAGAGCACAAAACTCTTCAATAAGAAGATTACCACAATCTTCTTGCACCTAATACCTAGATCACCCAAGTGTGTTCTTACCACAAGAACACTCATAAGGATATCTTGTGTTGAATGATGAACCCAAAAATTCAAGATTACAACTCGATAATGAATAATACTATTTTTAGTGCAAGTGTAATCAAGAATCAAGCCTAGACCTCAAGATGTGAAAGTGAAATACTTAGGCTATAAATACAACAAGAGTGTTGAATATGAAAGCTTAGAAATTTGCAGATTTCTTGTTTGGTGTTTGCTTGTGTTGTTCTTGTCTTGTGTCTTCAAAATCATCTTCTATTTATAGGAGAGTCTTCACAAACATAGGCTCCTCCTTCACTTTTGTCTACAAAAAGAAGATCACAAGATGTAGAAATAATGTACAAAAATGAAAAGCAAATCTTGCTGATAAGGATGTCCAACGGTACAAATTTTGATGTCAAAAGATTACACAGCGCGACCGGTCTCCATGTATAAAATTTCGAACGTTGAATGAAATTAGTGCGATCTAGGTACCGTTCAGAGGGGGGTCCGACCGGTCGCCCTAGGGGTCGACCGGTCGGCCCCTACTCGGACCGGTCCCCCTCTTCATTTTTTCAATTCCAGACCATTCTGTTTCTTTTTTCATGTTTTCAGATACGGGTCGACCATTTGCTCGACCGATCGACCTCCGAATTTAAGTGTTGTCCAATTTTTGTTAAAAATAAACTTCAAGAAAATACTCCAAAAAAATAGTAAAAACATTTTAAATCGATTGGGAGTATTTGGACAACATTTATAAACATTGTTTTGGTATAAAAACTCATTTAAACAAAATCATCAAAATCTTGATAAAAACATTTATCTAACAATCTCCCCCTTTTTGATGATTACAAACCAAAATAATTTTAGGAGATCAATTTTAAAAATATAACACATTTTCTGGTCTAAAACATCAATCCATAACAAGCAACATTTGTCATAAGTACAAATACTAGGATAGGAGCAAATATATTTTCAAAAATATTTTTGCACAAGCTCCCCCTATCAATATGCACATCAAGAACAAGTATAAAAGCAACCGACTAAAAACTAAAAGCTTAGCTTTTACAAAATAAGCTTGAATTATTTGAGCTTAGAAGCTCCCCTTGTCACAAAGACATCATTAGTCAAGCATAAAAGTCCCTAATACATCAATTGGACTAAGTATCATTCACAGCTTTTGGCTTTTAAGAGCCTTAGCTTATAGCTTTTCTTGCGAGCTTATTTTTGCTTCTTTGAGCGTATGAGCATTTTTCCTGTTTCTCCCCTTTTGGAATCATCAAAAAGAATGTTAGCACGATAAAAACATCATACAATCATATCAAAGTGCGCAATTTAAGCGTTTTATCGAGCGTTAAGCTTAAATTCCAAATAAAAAGGGAAAAGTTGCTCATTTGATTTGCAAAAGCTCATTTGATTGATAAAACATGATCTCTATAAAATTATAAGACTATTCAAATCAAGAGAATCATGTAGGTGATGAATTTTTCATAAAAACATTTTGTCGAACACTTGGTGTGTCGAATAAAACAAGAGATATATAACGCCTTTGTAATTCATTTAAGCCAAAAAATTTCATCAGCAAATGCAATATAACAACATTCATCCAACAACAATCAACATATACATCATACTAATACAAGAATTTCATCAAAATAGCAAGATACAAGCACATTCTCAAGTGTTCAACCCAATTGAGATAAAATGAGAAATTCTTACCAATTGATCAGAGAAGTCGGATGATATGGATGAAATAGAAGTTACATAAACTCAAAAATATAGATTTAATAAGAAGAAAATTATTTTGAGTGAATTTTGAGTGAAAAATGCGAAAGAGTTCGATTTTGGAAGAAAATAGCCAAAATGATGAAATGAAGTATAGAAAGCATTTTAATCCTGAAATCACCTAGGGCGACCGTTCGACGGCGGCGACCGGCAGTGCTGAACATGGTCGACGGTCGACGGCTACGAACACCGATTTTTTCTGTCCGAATTTTACACCAAAAATCCGATTTTTCACCCCTAAGTTTTAAAAACATGCAAATTGCAAACATAGACCTCATTCAATATACATTATGCCTAAACAAGCTCGAAATAAGGTAAAAGACTCGGCGGTTAATGATTAAAAACGAATGTCCGCGAGTTATCCTTGAGACGGAATTAAACACGTCTCAATTTTCCGTTAAGAGACACAATCCCTTAAAAAAATATCTAATCTCAATATGTTTAGTTCGATTATGAAGAACTGAATTTTGAAAAATTATATTCACCGGACTTGTTATCCCGAAAAATATTTAACGTTTTAAAATTTTGGATAAAACAAGCCATAAGAGGAAGTGCCTTTCAAATATTTGAAAATTTCTTTTAACGACACTTTGATGAGATTCGTTGGGATAATTTTGAAATCGAGCATATAGGCATAAGGCATGAAGAATTTTGAGTCTATAAGAATAATGAAAGTTGATAAACATACCTCGAATTTATTGGCCAACCAATATGCCTTTCGCAATCTTGACACTTTATGATGTAGATGGCCATGGATAAGTCTACGATCATTTGTTCCTTTAAACCAAAATATTTCCTGCAAAAACTTGACAAAATATCTTGCACAAGAGCATAGTGATATAGAATAATATACACAATATTGAACAACATAGAAGTTGAACAAGTAGTACATACTATGCTATTTAAGGAATCAACAAAAGTTTGATAAAACAAGTGCTTATTGAAAATCCATATAAGGTCTCTTTTGAAACTTGAAAATACTAGAATATAAAATTGAGACCTCATTTTTAAGAACCATTTTTATAATTAATTTTTCAAACATACAAAATTAAAGACATGAAAATGTGCAATAATTATAAAAGACAATGCATACTATAAGAAGAGGATAAGAGTTACCAATTTCTCCATTGCCAAGGGTTATATCTTTCCCATTGTTGATTATACCTTCTTCTTGAAAAATAATTTTGTTGGTAATATCTCCTCGTTTGATCATATGGCGCGATCGTTTGTTGTCTATATGACAATTTAAAATTCATTTGATTTTTATTGCGCCGAGTACCTAACATAAAATTTTCTTGTGGTACCCTCAAGTGTTTGGGTCCTTTGGGATTAACATTGAGACTTTTAGGTCTCCAATAATAATTAGTGTTAGAAAAATGTTTTTATCAAGATTTTGATGATTTTGTTTAAATGAGTTATTATACCAAAACAATGTTTATAAATGTTGTCCAAATACTCTTAAATGATTTAAAATGTTTTTACTAATTTTTGGAGTATTTTTCTTAGAGTTTATTATTCGATAAAAATTGGACAATACTTTTGATGATTTTGTGTTAATTGGTTTTTGCACCAAAACAATGTTTTAAATGTTGTCCAAATACTCCCAATTGATTTAAAATATTTGTACTAATTTTTTGGAGTATTTCTTGAAGTTTTGTTTTTGACAAAAATCGGACAACATTCCAATTTTGAGGTCGAACGGTCGAACAAGATATCGACTGGTACCTAGAGAACGCACAAAATGAAACAGAAAGCAATTCTGTGGAAAAAAAAAGGGAGGCGGTCAGTGCAGGGTAGGCCGGCGGTCGGACCCTCGACCGGTCGGACCCCCCTCCAACCTGTACCTGGATCGCACTAATTTCATTCAACGTTCGAAATTTTATACATGGCGACCGGTCGCGCTGTGTAATCTTTTGACAGCAAAATTTGTACCGTTGGGATATCCTTATCAGCAAGATTTGCTTTTCATTTTTGTACATTATTTCTACATCTTGTGATCTTCTTTTTGTAGACAAAAGTGAAGAAGGAGCAGCCTATGTTTGTGAAGACTCTCCTATAAATAGAAGATGATTTTGAAGACACAAGTGAAGAACACACAAGCAAATACACAACAAGAAATCTGCAAATTTCTAAGCTTTCATATTCAACACTCTTGTTGTATTTATAGCCTAAGTATTTCACTTTTACATCTTGAGGTCTTGGCTTGATTCTTGATTACACTTGCACTCAAAATTGTAATATTCATTATTGAGTTGTAATCTTGATTTTGGTCATCATTCAACACATGACATCCTTGTGAGTATTCTTGTGGAAAGAATACACTTGGGTGGTCTAGGTGATAGGAGTTTCAAGAGTGTGGTGCTCTTGAGGTGTTGAAGAATTTGGTGTTCTTCAAGGTTGAAGATTGTGGTAATCTTCACAAGGTGCCGTTGGAGATTGTGGTAATCTTCAAGAGAGATTGTGGTAATCTCAAAGGTGGTGTTGTAGAAGAGTGTGGTGCTCTTCAAGGTGATGTTGTAATGTGTTGTATTAATTTTGGTAATTAATAAAATCTTTTTTATTTTTGAAATCCATCCCGGATATACTGGGGTGGTAGAGGATTAGGCCCTAGGTGGGTTGAACCTCTATAAATCGACGTGTGTTGTTTACTTCCCGCACCTTTATTATTGTCTTGGCTTATTTGTTTCAAAAAAAGAGGGCATAATCGAAAAGATGAATATAATCTATTGTTAGGAATTTTATTGTTTAGATTTTGATGAATGCCATGTAAAACTTAGAATAGAAAGTTGGCACCCCAATTTTTGTTGTAAAATGCATTGTAATGAATAGAGTCGCCAAGCCGAGTTAAGTCGCTACGCCCTAACATGCAAGAAGACAATCAAGACTGGAAGGAAAACTCACGCGAGACAATTTGAGTATGGCAAAGAAGAGTAGACGGAACTCTATGAAGAAGCGGTGAGATGCGGTGAGTGGAGCATCGGTCAAGTCAACTCAAGAAAAGCCAAGTCTCAAGTTGAAGTGACGAGAAGAGTCATCCATGATTGGAAGGTCGACTCTAAGTCACCTGGGGAAAGCAAGGAAATGCAAATCAAGTCGAGATAATCGTAAAAGAACCGTTGCCGTAAATCAAGAGATTTACTTAAACAAGTAATATCTCCATACCACCTTTCTTGGAGTGCTCGATCCCCAGGAAGCGTGCAAAAGGAATGAACCAATGGGAAGCACTACACCGTGTCGAACTCGAAAAGGTGAAAGAACAATTCATACGAGGAAACGGCAATTCCAAGAATCGCAAGCCAACGATCGCAAAGTGACTTTCAAAAATAAGCCTATCTCTTCAACGGGCAAATTTTTTGAAAGTTCACTATAAAAGGCCGAGGAGTTTGTTTGAGATAAAAGGACGACACACACGTGAGATATACAAGCACATTAGAAAAATCAAACATTCTCAATCCTCAAGCCTACATTACGAAGTATATCAATCCAACACTCTGTGAAGGAAAGAGAACTTCAATCGAGTTGAAGAGGAAACTTTTGAAAACAAGGGGTCTACATTCCCGGAAGGATTGTAGAAAGGTTCAAGTTGAACCAAGTCTTAAGCTTTTGGAGGGCTTCGTGATCAAATCCAAAGAGCTTGAGCAAGTGAGTCAGAGTAACAAAGCGCAATTTGCCTGTGAAGAAGCTAAGTCGCACGAGAAGCCGGTGATTTGAGTGATCAAGGCGTCTCAGATCGAGTCCCTAAGGATCAAGTCATTTGTTGTGATCAAGACTTGTATCCTGGACATTACCACTTTGTAAACCGATCATTACTTAGTGGATTCCTCCGGGAGTTGGAGAAGAGAGGAGTAGAAGAATTACCCCATCTTCGAACCTCTATAAAAACTTCTTGTGTCATTTACATTTCAAAGATTTAAATTCCCGCACTTTTAATCGCTTATATCTCACGATAAATTTGCTATCCATTTGATAATTTATAAGTACTAAATCAAGCTCTAAAATCTTGTTTAATCAAACTTAAGGGTGTTAAGTCTTCCATTTGAAAATAAAACCACAGTTGAGTTAAATTATAGCCAACAAATGTGAGTTACTCCATCAACGGCTCACCGAAGTGCATTTGAGAGATTAACTCTCTTGAGCGACTAATTCGATTGTCCATCAAGGACACAGGGTGTGTAGAATCAACTCGTAGATTTAAAAGGACTAAATCGAAAATTTGGTAAGGTTTATTCAACCCCCTTCTAAACCTTACACTACACCCCTTGGGACCTACATCTATTCACCCCCTCTAGATTATCGTAGCCTCTTGGACTTACAAGTGGTATCAAAGCCAAACTCTTTGGCAAGCTCGTTCCACATCGCGAGTAAAGAGAAACGATCATCGGCTACGAATGAAGTCTACCTTACCGGCGCTTCCACCACCAAGCCACCACTATTTGATTCCAAAAATTATATATTTTGGAAAGAAAGAATGGAATGCTATCTACAAAGTTGCGGATTCGATATTTGGAACACGGTTGTCAATGGAGAATCTATTCCGATAAAAGATACACCACATACCTCCAAAGTCCTCAAGGAGCTCAATGATGAAGATAAGAAAATCATCTCCTTAAATGGTAAAGCTCTTAATATTATTTATTGTTCACTTACCATTTTGAAATATGATCATCTTGTAGGAATTAAATCGGCACATGAAGTATGGAGAAAGTTAGAAGAAGTATATGCAAATGAAAGGAGCAACTCAAAAGCATCTACTTCTCAAATGGGTACAACATTAAACCCAACAACATGGGATGAGCTTACTACAACTTCCGACGACAATGAAAACGAACGTTGTCTTATGGGCTTCGAAGAAAACGAGGTAAGTTCTAAACCTTCTACTTCCTATGATAATGAATTACATAATTATTATAGTGATTTGCAAAATGATTTTGATGAGCTTCAAAATGAATTCCAAAGCTTACTTGTTAAATACAAAAATTTGAAAAATGAATTCAATGTTTTGAAAAATGATAAGGATAGTCTATTTGTTTCTTATGAATCACTATCATGTGCTCACACCACCACACTTGACAAAGTTAGAAACCTTGAAAAAGAAAATAGTACTCTTGTTGAGGATATTACTTGCATGAAAAAGGATTTATCAAAATTCAACTTGAGTACCAATAAAATGACCAATATTGTTTATGTTCATAATTGTGATAAAGAACTTGATCACAAGCCTAATATTGTAAATCATATGAAAAAGAATCAAGTCTCTATGCATAATGGTCATTATGCTTCTAGAATTATTTCTTGTTTTTATTATGGTAAAAAGGGTCATACAGCTAATACTAGTCGAGCTAGAAATAGCTCTAATCATTATTGGAGACCTAAAAGTCTCAAAACTTATCCCAAAGGACCCAAACACTTGAGAGTACCACAAAACAATGTCATATTAGGTACCCGGCGGAATAATAATCAAAGAAAATTCATGCTGCCAAGGAGACATCAAATGACCGCGCGTCTCATTTGATCAAAAGTGAAGACATCACCAAAACAAATTTCCAAGAGAAAGACACTATCAACAATGGGAAGGATACAATCCTTGGAAATGGAGGAATTGGAAGAGCTATTATCAACAAGAAGATTTTCAAAAGGGAAGATATCATCAACAATGGGAAAGACATAACCCGTGGAAATGGCATAATTGGCCGTATCTCTCTATTTAAATATGCATTTTATTTTATTATTATGCATGTTTTTTTGTGCCAAAATTTTCAAAATGAGTTTTCCAATATTTATTTTTTTAAAAATTAAGGTCTTCAATATATATTTGTGTTTTTAAAATTCTTTGAAAAGGAGACCTTGCATGATATTCTTAAAATTCTTGTGCACCTACTATGACTATTGTGATTTACTATCTCTTATGGATTTTTATAGCATAATGATAAGGGTCTTTTTATGCATGTTTTATTAGTATATTTGAGTAGAATTCGAGTTATTTTATTGTTAGTTTTCTAAATTTTTGATTGTACATAGTTCATATTACTCCGAGGTGCTTTTATTGATGTAGATTGACCATTCGGGGCTAATTTTGGTGAATTTCGGACCATGGATTCATGTCAAAACATATCGGGAGTTTAAGGATGCAAAAACGCTCGAAATTCCAAGCCAAACGCGTCATTTCGGGGCCTTTTTGGTCCAACACGGGCAGGGGGTGTCGGGCAACACGGCCGTGTTCCGACGGGAGCTAAAAACTCGATTTTTTCGCACAAAATAGCCTCCGACACGGCCAGGCCGTGTTCCCCAACACGGCCGTGTCCAGAGACACGACCATGTTTCCCTGATTACCTGTGTGATAAAACAGCACGGCCCGGCCGTTCTGGGCGACACGGGCGTGTCCGGGGCACTTTTCTGCAACTTTTCCATGCGAAAATTATGGAAGACTCACCTACCAAGCTTGTTGACCACTTTTAGACACCTTTAACACCAAATTTTGCTGCAACATGTCCCCATATTCCTTCAATCATCAATTGAGTACAAGAATTCACCAACCAACAATGAAAGTGGAGGCAATTGTTTAACAAAAGATAGCATTATTGATGTGTTCTTTCACAAAAATGATGTCTATAAAAGGCAAGAGTTTGAGTTGGGAAGGATATCCCATTCATTAATTCAAGATACATTGAATTCATTAGATACTCAGGAAATATTCATTGTATTCACTTCATTAAGTAGAATTGGGATCAAGAGGTCTTGGAGAAGAAAGCTTGGGGCAATATTGGAGAAGAAGGCTTGGAACAACATCATCAACCAAGGAATAAGTCCATTAAGATTTTGAGAAAGATAAGTACACCATGTCTATAATACTTAAATCTTCTTGTGTAATTTACTCTTTTGTCAAAATCATGAGTAGCTAAAATCTTAGTGTTTGAGTGTAATGAACTCTAGAATGGATTTGTGATTGAGGTTTGTATGTTTTTAATAAAATCATCATGTCTTGTGTGATTCACTTATATCATGCTTATCTCATTTGAGTTAATATTTCCGGTATATTAATTTGATATCTTTTCTTCATCGGGTAATCGAAAGATTTATGGTGAAAAAGAAATTGTATAAGTGAAAAGAGTTGCATGCAATCCTAGATATAGGACGACATAAATCTTCTGGATTAGGGTCAAACCTAATATGGGAATTCATAAATCGTTATAATGCAATCTTGGGGGTTTTAACTAGAAAGAGATTTCAGTTAATCAACTTGAGATTAGGAGTTTTTCACCTTGAGAAAGGGTTTAACTTAAATTGGGAATTTCTACGGTCCACAAGACATGAGATTTTATTAAAAGAGGTTGGTTTTTGCTTAAGGGCTTACGGTTGTATTTTTAACTTGTCAAATCACAAAAACATTCTAGAGGGATTTACATTCAAACACATTTATATCTCTTGATTTCTTATTTTACAAATCTTCCTCCATTTTTACAATTTATAATTTGTTTTCCTTTTTCATCAAACAAAAACTCTAAAAATTGTTAGATTAAATAACAAAAAGACGGTAATTATTAGTACTTACAATCCTCGTGGGAATGACACTCGGACTCAATAATCTATACTATAAAACGATAGGTGCACTTGCCTACGGTTTTAAAGGTAGCGTTTGAGCCATCAAGTTTTTGGCGCCGTTCGGGATTGTAATATTAAGAACGCCTTATTTTTGTTAATTTATTCATTTTTTTATTTTTACATTATCTTTCTTTTTATCTATATTTATAAGTCTTGTATTATACTTATCATCTTTATTTATCGCAAAGGTGCATGCCTACTCGTCGTCGAGGCGGGAAGTGCGAAATCGCCCGATAGTAACACGGAGGAAAGCATTAATCTGACTACGAGGAGGATATACACGAAATCAAAGATTTTGCCATGGCGGATGAACAAAGAACTATGCGACACGCCAAGCCATCCATGGATGGCACGACGTCAAGCATTGTAAGGCCCATTTGTTGCCGCCAACAATTTTGAAATTAAACCCAACATTATTCAAATGGTGCAACAACTTGTCCAATTTTGATGCGCGGATGAAGATCCCAATAATCACATCGCGAATTTTCTTGAAATTTGCGACACTTTCAAAATCAACGGGGTCTCCGATGATGCCATCCGCCACGCTTATTCCCATTTTCTCTTGAGGGACGAGCAAAACATTGGTTAAATACTTTGCCAAAAGGAACGATTACAACATGGAATATTATGGCGAAAAATTCCTTTTGAAGTATTTCCCACCGCAAAGACCGCAAGATTAAGGAACGAAATCTCTTCATTCACTCAAGCAGACGATGAAACTTTATACGATACTTGGGAGAGATTTAAGGAATTATTGCGAAAGTGCCCACACCATGGCCTACCTATTTGGATGCAAGTCCAAACATTTTATAATGGGCTACTTTCTACAACAAGACAAATGATCGATCAGCGTCGGTAGGGGGAACTCTTAATAACAAAACGTCGGAAGCCGCTCAGGATTTGATCGAGGAATGGCCATGAACGGCTACCAATGGCAATCCATACGAGGTAAAACTAACAGTCGGTTGGTGTGTATAATGCGAGATCACGAGAGTTACGCTCGCCGCACAGGTCGAAGCGTTAACCCAAAAGATCGATGATTTGGCGATTCCTAAACCACCACCGCACGTTTTATCTTGTGAGACTTGCGGAGGATTGCATAATTATCAGGATTGCCCACACACAATACCTCACGCTGAGCAGGCTAATTACGTTGGGAATCAAGGCAGAAATTACCCAAGTAATCCTTACAGAACACATACAATCCTGGGTGGCGACAACATCCTAATTTTGGTTGGGGAAACCAAGGCCAAGTACGACCTAATCCCAATCCTGATCTACACATGTCTCCCGGATTTCAGCCAAATCAAGGTAAGCCTAACTTGAAAGATCTTATAACAAAGTTTGTGCAATCAACAGACCCGATTCAGGCGGTGGAAACATCCTTGAGAAATCAAGAGGCATCTATCCATAACTGGAAAACCAAATAGGCGATTGCGAAGATGATTTCGAAAGGCCACAAGGTAGTTTGCCGGGTAATCTTCGAGCCAAACCAAGGGAGCACGTAAAGGCAATCACCATCATTTTTCCACATGATCATGATTATGCCAATGCCGCCATGCGTAAATACGTGGAGGATGACATGCCCAAAGAAAATCTCATGAAAAAGGAGGTTGCGAATACAAGCCCAAGATCCCTTACCGGAGTCTAACCGAAGAAGATAGAAGGGAGGACAAATTTGGTAAGTACCTTGATTCTTTCAAACAATTACATGCCAATATTCCATTTGTTGACCCTCATTCAAAGCATGTTAAGGATCTTAATGACATCATTCCTAGTGAAAATAATCTCAACAAATTATCAAATGTGCAATTGAATGATAAATGTCCTCCCAATGAAATACCACAAAAATTTAATGATCCAGGAAGTTTTATTATCCTTTGCACAATTGATGGTTTACCTGTTGATAGGGCACTAGCCGACTTGGGAGCTAGTATCAATGAGATGTCTTATGAAACATTCAAGCATGCGGGATTAGGTGAACTTAAACCTATTAGGATGGACATTCAATTGGCCGATAAATCGATTAAATATCCTAGAGGTATTATTAATGATGTATTAGTCAAGATTGATAAATTCATGTTCCCAGTTGATTTTGTTATTCTTGACATGCATGATGATATTGATGTTTCTCTAATTCTTGGGCGTCTTTCCTTGGCTACGGCGAAATCTATCATTGATGTGCATGAGGGAAAATTAACTTTGAGAGTAGGGGATGAACAAGTAATTTTTAAAATTCATGTTGATATTGAAAAGGATACTACTTGTTCTTTTGTCGATTCAATTCCTTTGCATAATGAGAAACTCTTGGAGAAAAGTGTTGTTCAAAGTCCATGTTGAAGCTTATGCCCAAAAGGGGACCAGGAAGGTCGAAATGCACATTTTGAAACTTGAGGTTGGGGGTAGTTCTCCTAAACACCAAAGGGATTTTCATAAGTTTGAAGCTCCGCCCGACTAATCTCCACATTTAGGTGAGTTAGTCCAGCTATACGACTTTAAAGAAGCGCTAACCGGGAGGCAACCCGATGTTTGTGTGCAATTGTTTTCATTTATTTTTATTTTTTTTATTTTCTTTCAAAATAATCACAAGTCCTTAATTAGAGTCATTTAAAAAAAAAAACTCTTGAGCTTCTTCTTGGTTGTCCTAATTGGGAATATTTGAGATTTCACGGTATTCGAGTTGTGTGTTGCTTAACTTTAATTAGGTATGAAGATGCCGTTGAAGGTCTCGTACCAAAACAACCCAATGGTCGCTCAACACCGATTCCACTATTGTAGTAAGGTCGTAATTTTCTTTTTCCACCTCTTTTATATCATTCTAATTTCTTTGATTTTTGAGTATTGTGCGTGTTTGTCCATTTCTTTCTTTCACATTGAGTACAATGTGAATCTTAAAAGTTGGAGGTGGGTACAATAACATTTTCGGAATGCTTGTATGCTTGTTTGTGAGAGATGTGATTTTTTTTTTTTAACAAATTGAATGTTTGCTAGTCAATAACTTGGCCCAATTATACCTATATTAACTTGTTAATTTGTGTTTTCAATGTGAAGCAATTGATTGTCTAGGATATATTGACGTGGATGCAGGCAAAATTTTGATGAGATCTCTAACACCATAAATACTTGATGTGTTAAGGCATATACAACGATACCTAGCACTATGAACGTCTGAGAACTTGTGATTTAGTAGTGGTTAACTAGTTGTTAAACCAAGCTTGCGAATAAAAAAAAACGAGAAGGAGAAAAATGAAAAAAAAAAGAAAAAGAAGAAAAAAATGGACCAATCGAGGTTATACTCCTCTATATGTTGTTGCTTAGTAACTAGGAGCATTCATGAGCCCCATGTTTGTCTTTTACGTAAAACGGCGACACAAATATGAGTATGGGAAATCACCCTAGGAGGGTTTGAACAGAAATTCAAAATTTAAACCTAGTGGAAGCATGCTTCGAAAGATCCTAAAAAAAAAAGAATGAAAAAAAGGGAATGTATACTCCTTGACTTCTCATCCTAATAAAGTTCAAGAAGCTTGGTTATATGACTAGTAGGCTAACTACAATGATCTATTGAATTCTTGTATTTTCATGGCGTTATTGAATTGAAGTTGTTCATAACTATCAGTATTTGTGGAGTGATGATTTCAAGTCTAAATAATGCCTGTCGATATTATAGTCTTTCTTGACAGTCGATCGCTTTACAAAACTATGTTTTTACTTAATGGTTAATTCGGGTTGAGAAGGCCAAGAACTTGACTGCTTATGTTCAATATGTTGAAAAAAAAAATCATCTTTGTATGTTGTGATTTATTGAATCCCTCTTTTTGATATAATATTTTACTTGAGGACAAACAAAGTTCAAAGTTGGAGGTGGTTTGATAAGGGTCTTTTTATGCATGTTTTATTAGTATATTTGAGTAGAATTCGAGTTATTTTATTGTTAGTTTTGTAAATTTTTGATTGTACATAGTTCATATTACTCCGATGTGCTTTTATTGATGTAGATTGACCATTCGGGGCTAATTTTGGTGAATTTCGGACCATGGATTCATGTCAAAACATACCGGGGAGTTTAAGGATGCAAAAACGCTCGAAATTCCAAGCCAAACGCGTCATTTCGGGGCCTTTTTGGTCCAACACAGGCGGGGGTGCGGAGCGGCAACACGGCCGTGTTCGCGGGAGCTAAAACTCGATTTTTTCGCACAAAACAGCCTCCGACACGGCCAGGCCGTATTCCCCAACACGGCCGTGTCCAAAGACATGGCCTGGCTGTGTTGGGAAGCACGACCATGTTTCCCTGATTCCCTGTGTGATAAAACAGCACGGCCCGGCCGTTCTGGGCGACACGGGCGTGTCCAGGGCACTTTTCTGCAACTTTTCCATGCGAAAATTTTGGAAAACTCACCTACCAAGCTTGTTGACCACTTTTAGACACCTTTAACACCAAATTTTGCTGCAACATGTCCCCATATTCCCTCAACCATCAATTGAGTACAAGAATTCACCAACCAACAATGAAAGTGGAGGCAATTGTTTAACAAAAGATAGCATTATTGATGTGTTCTTTCACAAAAATGATGTTTATAAAAGGCAAGAGTTTGAGTTGGGAAGGATATCCCATTCATTAATTCAAGATACATTGAATTCATTAGATACTCAGGAAATATTCATTGTATTCACTTCATTAAGTAGAATTGGGATCAAGAGGTCTTGGAGAAGAAAGCTTGGGGCAATATTGGAGAAGAAGGCTTGGAATAACATCATCAACCAAGGAATAAGTCCATTAAGATTTTGAGAAAGATAAGTACACCATGTCTATAATACTTAAATCTTCTTGTGTAATTTACTCTTTTGTCAAAATCATGAGTAGCTAAAATCTTAGTGTTTGAGTGTAATGAACTCTAGAATGGATTTGTGATTGAGGTTTGTATGTTTTTAATAAAATCATCATGTCTTGTGTGATTCACTTATATCATGCTTATCTCATTTGAGTTAATATTTCCGGTATATTAATTTGATATCTTTTCTTCATCGGGTAATCGAAAGATTTATGGTGAAAAAGAAATTGTATAAGTGAAAAGAGTTGCATGCAATCCTAGATATATGACGACATAAATCTTCTGGATTAGGGTCAAACCTAATATGGGAATTCATAAATCGTTATAATGCAATCTTGGGGGTTTTAACTAGAAAGAGATTTCAGTTAATCAACTTGAGATTAGGAGTTTTTCGCCTTGAGAAAGGGTTTAACTTAAATTGGGAATTTCTACGGTCCACAAAACATGAGATTTTATTAAAAGAGGTTGGTTTTTGCTTAAGGGCTTACGGTTGTATTTTTAACTTGTCAAATCACAAAAACATTCTAGAGGGATTTACATTCAAACACATTTCTATCTCTTGATTTCTTATTTTACAAATCTTCCTCCATTTTTACAATTTATAATTTGTTTTCCTTTTTCATCAAACAAAAACTCTGAAAATTGTTAGATTAAATAACAAAAAGACGGTAATTATTAGTACTTACAATCCTCGTGGGAATGACACTCGGTACTCAATAATCTATACTATAAAACGATAGGTACACTTGCCTACGGTTTTAAAGGTAGCTTTTGAGCCATCACATAAGCATACTTGTGACATATTTTATTGCTTTTAGCCTACACTTGTATCATATTCGTTTTTGTGCTAGACTTGTTTAAGATATGTGTAGGATATATATTTCCTCATCTTCTTCAAGAGATGCTTAAACTATCGAGGTACGCTCATCATTGGTATTCATCTTATAGACTCGATATATTTTTGCCATATGCCTATGTGCTTGCTTTTTAAGATATTTCAAAGTATCTCATACAAGTGCCATTAACAGGATTTTTTTTTTAATTTTTGAAAGGCACTATTCGATAAAGCTTGTTTTATCCAAGACTTGTAAAGGATTATATGTTGTTTTGATAAAATATTTGAATTTCATCCTTCTCTCAAAAGTATGCATTTGATTGCTCATATTCATTCTTGTCAAAACTTTTGTTCAAATGCTTGTTTTAAATGAGATCTCAACTATATGATCTAGGTTTTTCAAATTTCAAAAGAGACCTTATATAGCTTTCTATAAGCTTAGTTGAACTTACATGTTTTATGAAACTCTTGATGAATTGTTTGAAAGTATAATATGTGTTACTTGTTATTGTATCTCTATTATTCGATATTACTATGCTCTTGTGCAAAGACATCTTGTTAAGATTTTGCAGAAATATTTGGTATTTCGAAACAAGCTTGATAACCAAGGGGAGGTTAGTAGCTCAAAGGTAATGTCAAGAAGAATGTATTGATTTTGATGAAACATTTGCACCCATAGCATGTTTTTGAAGCCATTCGCATTTTACTTGTTCATTCTTGTTTTAAGAAAACTTCAAGCTTTACCAAATGGATGTTAAATCCGCTTTCTTAAATGGTTTTATTCAAGAAGAAGTCTATGTAAAACAACCTCCGGGGTTTAAAAAATTTCTCTAGGCCTAATGATGTTTATAAACTTAAAAAGGCCTTGTATGGTTTAAAACAAGCACCCCGTGCATGGTATGATAGACTAGCTATTTTCTTTTGCAAAATGATTTTACAAGAGGTAAAGTTGATACTACTCTCTTTATTTTTGAAAAAAGGGCAATAGTGTTTACTTGTGCAAATTTATGTTGATGATAATATTTTTGGTGCTACTAATGAATATTTGTGTAAGATATTTTTCTAAGTTGATGCAAGGTGAACTTGAGATTAGCATGATGGAGGAGTTTAATTTCTTCCTTGGACTTCAAGTTAGACAATGCCAAGAAGGTGGTTATATTTCACAATCAAAGTATTCAATAGAACCTTTGAAGAAGTTAGGCATTGAAGAAGGAAGAACCATCTCAACCTCTATGGCTACCAATGTAAAAATTAACAAAGGTTGAGGAAGACATATTGATTGACAAACATATTCGAGGTATGTTAATTAACTTTTCTTATTCCTTTAGACTCGACATTTTCTATGTCTTATGTCTATATGCTCGACTTCAAAACTATCCCAACGAATCTCATTAACGTGTCGTTAAAAGAAATTTTCAAATATTTGAAAGACACTTCTTCTTATGGCTTGTATATCCAATATTTTAAAACGTTCATATTTTTCGGGATAACAAGTCTAGTGATTATAATTTCTCAAAATATGGTTCGTTATAATCGAACTAAACATATTGAGATTCGATATCTTTTTCTAAGGGATTGCGTTTCTAAAAATGAAAATTTGAGATGTGTTTAATTCCGTCTCAAGGATAACTCGCGGACATTTGTTTTCAACCATTATGACATAATGTATATTGAATGAGGTCTACGTTTGCATTTTACACGTTTTTAAAACTTAGGGGCGAAAAATCGGATTTTTGGTGCAAAATTCGGACAGAAACAAACTGGTGTTCAGGCACCGGTCGACAGAGAGGTCGACCGATCGACCAGTTGCAGGCACCGGTCGCCCTACCCATCGACCGGTCGCCCTAAGAAATTTCAATGATAAAATTGCTTCTATCCTTCATTTCGTATTTTTGGTTCTTTTCTTCCAAAATCGAACCCCTTTGCATTTTTCACACACAATTCACTCAAAATGATTTTCTTCTTATAAAATCTATTTTTTTTGAGTTTATGTAACTTCTATTTCATCCATATCATCCGACTTCTCCGAAATTGGTAAGAATTTCTACTTTTTATCTCAATTGGGTTGAACCCTTGAGAATGTGCTTGTATCTTGCTATTTTGATGAAATTCTTGCATTAGTATAATGTATATGATGATTGTTGATGGATGAATGTTGTTATATTGCAATTAGTGATGAAAAGTTTTGGCTTAAATGAAATACAAAGGCGTTATATATCTCTTGTTTTATTCGACGCACGCCAAGTGTTCGACAAAATGTTTCTATGAAACATTCATCCTACATGATTCTCTTGATTTGAAAAGTCTTATAATATTATAGAGATCATGTTTTATCAATCAAATGAGCTTTTGCAAATCAAATGAGCAACGTTTCCCTTTTATTTGGAATTTAAGCTTCATTGTACAAAATGCTCGATAAATCGATTAACTTGCGCATTTTGATATGATTGTATGATATTTTTATCGTGCTAAAATTATTTTTGATGATTCCAAAGGGGGAGAAATAGGAAAAAAGCTCATATGCTCAAAGAAGTGAAAATAAGTTTGCAAGAAAAGCTATAAGCTAAGGCTCTTAAAAGCCAAATGTTGTGAATGATACTTAGTCCATTTGATGAATTATTGACTAATGATGTCTTGTGACAGGGGGAACTTATAAGCTCATAAAATTCAAGCTTAAGTTGTAAAAGCTAAGCTTTTAGCTTTTAATTATTTGCTTCTATACTTGTTCTTAATGTGCATATTGATATGGGAGCTTGTGCAAAATGTTTTTTGAAAAATCTTTGCTCCTACTCTTGTGTGTTTCACTTATGATGAATGTTGCTTGTAATGGATTGATGTTTTAGACCAGAAAATGTGTTTTGTTTTAAAATCGATCTCCTAAAATTGTTTTTTGGTTTGTAATCATCAAAAAGGGGGAGATTGTTAGAAAAATATTTTTATCAAGATTTTGATTATTTTGTTTAAATGAGTTTTTATACCAAAACAATGTTTATAAATGTTGTCCAAATACTCCTAAATGATTTAAAATATTTTTACTAATTTTTGGAGTATTTCTTAGAGTTTATTATTCGATAAAAATTGGACGATACTTTTGATGATTTTGTATTAATTGGTTTTTACACCAAAACAATGTTTTAAATGTTGTCCAAATACTCCCAATTGATTTAAAATGTTTTTACTAATTTTTTGGAGTATTTCTTGAAGTTTATTATTTACAAAAATCGGACAATATTTCAATTTTGAGGTCGAACGGTCGAACAAGAGGTCGACCAGTACCTGGAGAACGCACAAAATGAAACAGAAAGCAATTCTGTGAAAAAATGAGGGAGGGCGACCGGTCCAGGGTAGGGACAACCGGTCGGATCCCCCTTCGACCGGTCGGACCCCCCTCCAACTTGTACCTGGATCGCACTAATTTCATTCAACGTTCGAAATTTTATACATGGCGACCCGTCGCGCTGTGTAATCTTTTGACAGCAAAATTTGTACCGTTGGACATCCTTATCAGCAAGATTTGCTTTTCATTTTTGTACATTATTTCTACATCTTGTGATCTTCTTTTTGTAGACAAAAGTGAAGAATGAGGAGCCTATGTTTGTGAAGACTCTCCTATAAATAGAAGATGATTTTGAAGACAAAAGTGAAGAACACACAAGCAAATACACAACAAGAAATCTGCAAATTTCTAAGCTTTCATATTCAACACTCTTGTTGTATTTATAGCCTAAGTATTTCACTTTCACATCTTGAGGTCTAGGCTTGATTCTTGATTACACGTGCACTCAAAATTGTAATATTCATTATTGAGTTGTAATCTTGTTTTGGTCATCATTCAAAACAAGACATCCTTGTGAGTATTCTTATGGAAAGAATACACTTGGGTGATCTAGGTGATAGGAGTTTCAAGAGTGTGGTTCTCTTGAGGTGTTGAAGAATTTGGTGTTCTTCAAGGTTAAAGATTGTGGTAATCTTCACAAGGTGCCATTGGAGATTGTGGTAATCTTCAAGAGATATTGTGGTAATCTCAAAGGTGGTGTTGTAGAAGAGTGTGGTGCTCTTCAAGGTGACGTTGTAATGTGTTGTATTGATTTTGGTAATTAATAAAATCTTTTTTCTTTTTGAAATCCATCACGGATATACTGGGGTGGTAGAGGATTAGGCCATAGGTGGGTTGAACCTCTATAAATCGACGCGTGGTGTTTACTTCCCGCACCTTTATTATTGCCTTGGCTTATTTGTTTCAAACAAAGTGGGCATAATCGAAAAGATGGAGATAATCTATTCACCCCCCCTCTAGATTATCGTAGCCGCTTGGACTTACAATTAGAACTATTTTTAACCCGACAAGTATTAGTCGTGTGACCAATTTTACCACAATAGAAGCAAGTAATAGTTCTAGAAGCACAATGACCAACATGCATAGAGACTTGGTTATTTTTCTTAACATTAATAACATTAGGCTTATAACAAAGTCCTAGTTTCAAATGATCACAACGTTGAACATCAAGAATTTTGGTCATTTTATCGGTAATCAAGTTAAACTTCAACATATCCTTTTTCATGAAATCAATATCCTTAACTAGAGTACTATTTTCTTTTCAAGAATTATAACCTTATCAAGTATAACATTATGAGCACTAGTAAGAGATTCATAAGAAGCATGTAAACTATCCTTTTCATTTGTCATGGTGTTGAATTCCTTTTTAAATTTTTGTATTTAAAGAGAAAGCTTTGGAATTCATTTTGAAGCTCATCAAAATCATTTTGTAATTCATCATAATCATCATGCAATTCATTATTAAAAGAATTAGAGGGATTAGAGCGTACCTCATTTTCTTCTACGATTCCCATTAGACATTTTTCGGCTTCTTCATCATCGGAAGTTGTAAGAAGCTCATCCCAAGTTGTTATAAAATCTGGTTGAGAGGTGGATACTTTTGAATTACTCCTTTCATTTGCATATGCTTCATAGATGATAAGATTTCCAATAAGCTCATCAAAATTTGGAGTTTCTAAATTTTGAGCTTCCATGATAGCCGTCACCTTTTCGGACCAAGAGCCGGGAAGAGCATTTAAAATTTTGGTAACTTTGTCTTCTTCCGAAATGACTTTTCCGAGTGCCCACAAAGAATTTACAATGTTGTCGAGCCTTTCAACCATTTTTGAAATCCCTTCACCCTCGAGTATTGTGAAATTTTCAAAATGTTTAACAAACATTGTTTTTCTAGCTTGTTTAACTTTCTTGGTGACGTCATAGATATTTTCTAATTTTTCCCACACATCATGAGCGGATCGAATACCTCTAATACGATTATATTCCGTAGCGGTAAGAGAACAATGAAGAATATTAAGAGCTTTACCGTTTAAGGAGAATATTTTCTTGTCTTCATCATCATAATCCTTGAGGGCTTTGGGAATTTGAGTGTCGTCTTCCTTTTTCTTCATTGGGATGGATACTCCGTTTATAGTCGTGTCCCAAATATCAAACCCGCAACCTTGTAAGAAGCATTCCATTCTATCTTTCCAAAAAGAATAATTGTTGGAGTCGAAAAGAGGCGGTCTATTGAATGAAGCGCCGGTTGGTAGATAGCTCTCGTTCGTAGCCATGAATCTTTCCTCTTTACTCGGAACGAGCTAGCCAAAGAGTTTGGCTTTGATACCACTTGTTAGTTCAAGTAGCTACGATAATCTAGAGGGGGGTGAATCGATTATGCCGATTTTTCGCAATTAGCCCTCTTTTTCGAATGATCAATCAAATACAAGAATAAAGGTGTGGAAATTAAACAACACGCCTCGATTTATAGAGGTTCAACCCACCTAGGGCCTAGTCCTCTACCACCCCAGTATCTTCGGGATGGATTTCAAAAAGAAAAAAGATTTTATTAATTACCACAATTAATACATCACCACCTTACAACACCTCTTTGGAGATTACCTCAATCTCCCTTGAAGATTACCACAATCTTCAACGGCACCTTGTGAAGATTACTACAATCTTCAACCTTGAAGAACACCAAATTCTTCAACACCTCAAAGATCACAAAACTCTTCAATAAGAAGATTACCACAATATTCTTGCACCTAACACCTAGATCACCCAAATGTGTTCTTACTACAAGAACATTCACAAGGATATCTTGTGTTGAATGATTAACCCAAAAATTAAGATTACAACTCGATAATAAATAATACAATTTTTAGTGCAAGTGTAATCAAGAATCAAGCCTAGACCTCAAGATGTAAAAGTGAAATACTTAGGCTATAAATACAAGGGATAAAAAAATTTTACCCTCCAAACTATGACCTTATTTACACTTTGCCATCTAATCTATTTTTTTTAGCAATTGTCCCTCCAAACTAAACGGGATTAACACATTACCACCTAATGTTGACCGGCGATAGCAATTAAGGGCATTTTTGTCAATGTCTCTTGGCATATATGGGCAGAAAAGTAATTGAACAATTCTCTATTATTTGAGTAGGAATAGCAAACGAATTTCATCAACAAATTCAACCATTTTTCTCTCTTTCTCTCTATCACAGAGATCGGAATGTGGCAGCAAACCGCCGAAGTGAACATGGAGGATATTTGTCGTTGTGGAAGATTGACTACCAAGAAGACATCTTGGACTGATCTCAACCCGGGAATGAGGTATGCAGCATGTGAACGATTTCGGGTAAGCAAAATTTGAAACCCTAATCCCCTTTTTGTTGTTAAATCCGAAAATTGATTTATGCATTTATAAGAAAAATAAAAAATTTTGTGTTAGCCCTTATGCTTAGCAACAAGAACTGTATTTTTAAGGGTCAAAATATGATTTTTTTTTCTTTGTTTTAGAAAAATTA
Organism: Rehmannia glutinosa; assembly: GCA_016081115.2. NCBI lineage: Eukaryota > Viridiplantae > Streptophyta > Magnoliopsida > Lamiales > Orobanchaceae > Rehmannia > Rehmannia glutinosa. Next base: position 161,668 of record JABTTQ020003418.1, read on the forward strand.
CTGAATAAAAAATTCAATTAAAAGCTTAATTGAGAAATAATATGTATGTGTGATAGAGCCTGAAGCTTAATAAATCAATTTACTGGATTGATTTTGTAGGAAGTTGGAGGATGCTCTTACTTTGAATGGATTGATCCACCTATGTGTGATAGAGTTCGGCAGATTATCCGGGACTCTAAGACGAGCTAACAAAGGCTTCAACATGAATTGAAAAGGCTTGAAGATGAAGAGAAAATGAAGGCGTCAAGAGAGAAATGGTTGTGGCTTGCACTTGTTTTTTCATGGTATTATGTACTGTTTTGGTGATTTGATCTTTAGATGTTAGATGTTAGTGGATGGACTACATGTCTATATCCATCTTTATGTATTGAAAATCTGCGAGGTAGTGACCAAATTCAAATTTTGATTTTGTATGAATTTGGACATGAAGATGTAATGTGTTATGTTTCAATTGCATTAGTGGTCAATTTCAACTTTTGTTATGTTTCTGTATGAATTTTGATATCAGATATGAGAGTACTTGAATTGTTTCAATGACAAATGCACACCACACCAAAAAACAATTGGAACAATGGTAAATAAACAATTGGAACAATGGTAAATAACCAAACAGGTTAACATTAAGCAAAAATGGTTAATTGTTTCTTAGACACCATCATATGTGCACCATCATATGTGCCAAAAATAAGTTGATCCCCAAAAATAAGCAAAAGTGGTGTAACTGTTTCTTAGACACCATCATATGGCAACTAACTAAGTACTATAAAACAACTTAATCCCCAAAAAATCCTGATGTTGTGCCAAAGTAATGTGCATTAAACTAACTATTACAAAATAACTTGATCCCAAAAACCTAAAGCTTGATCCCCAACATTTTGCATCTTCACATTGGGTTGCATGTTGGCACTTCTTCCTCAGTTGCAACCTTCACATTTGACTGACCTCCTTTCTTGGTAGAGAACCTGACATTTTCTATCAAACTTCTACTTGAAAATGTCCTGGGAACATGAAAATGTTTACTCCAGGGAGCTTCCTTAATCAATGTGCTTTGACTTGTCACCTATGGAGTTGAATCATGTTCTAGAGCAGGTTTCTTCTTCACCTATTTAATTCAATAGAAAAATATAAGTTCAAAAAGGTAATAAAGACTCCAAACCAAAAGAGGTAATAAAGAATTCAAAGAAATGCCCTTACATTTAACTTTCTTTTGTAACCAAGAGCTTGTTTTTGCTTTCGATCGATTTTGTGCAACAATCTCTTTGCCTTTTCTTTTGTAACCAAGATTTGAAGTCTGATTTTGGTCAACAATCTCTTTGCCCTTTCCTCTAGTTTCCTGCTGCATTGTATTATTTCAAATAGTCAATTTATGAATGTGAATAATATTGTATTACATATCAATTTAACTTACCTGCACAACTGACCCTTGTGTGTTTAAAACTTGTCCATCATGTGCATCAAGAACAACATTCTTGACATTATCCTCATGAATTCCAATGTTGTCATTTTCATCAAGATTGTTATTAACTTCATTATTTTATACCCTGTCAGCTTCATCACTTTCTACCCTGGCAATTTCATCATTTTCTACCCTGTCTTCATCATCACAAACAAATTGCAAAGGCTCATCAACACTAGGTAACTCATTGGTAGATTCAAATTCAGTAGAAATTGGATGAGCATTCTCTTTCTCTATAAAAAAACCCAACCACACTATTATCATCAATGCAATTAACCAAGTTCAGAGCATCAATATCATTTTGCATTAATACCAATACAGAACAATCATCTACCCCAACCTTACTGTAGAAAATATTGTTGTACTCTTTCAATCCTATATCCTTAGCCATACTGTGGATTTCAAGCATAGAAATCTCATCTGCATTACAATAGTCAATATAATCTATCTCTGCCTCCACATACACAGTTTTTCCTAAATTTAAAAACATGCCAGAATGATGTATTTTGATTGTGAAGTAATCCAAATTGGGACCTGGTAGGATGAAAAAACAACAATTACAAAAAAACCCTAACTTGATTCAGTAAAATCCCTAAAAAAATCATAAAGTAAAATTTTAAAAATAGCATAATCTGGTCCCCCCATTCTGCACTAAAATAGCATCATAAAATCGAAAACCCCCAAAAATAAAAAAATGTAAAAAATACAAAAATGTAAAAAATAGCATCAATATTACCATAATCTGGTCCCTCCATTCCATGGGTGTGGCCACCCTTGTCGCGTACTTGCCAAACCATGTGTCTCGATCAGAGGTAAGATTCTTCACAAATGAACTTTCTTTGTCTCTGGCAGTGTTGGTAGAGGAAGACAAGAAGACAGGGAATATACTCTCTTTTTTGGGGACCCTCAACAATAAAGACACACACAACCCTACCAATCTTTAAGAAGCCCTAACAGACGCGGGAAATAAGAAGGGCTCAAATGTGTTAACGAAAATGCCCTTAAAAAATCACACGTGCCACACATGTGCTCGGAAATTGCCCTTAGTTGTTGCCGCCGGTGAGCATTAGATGGTAATTTATTTAATCCCGTTTAGTTTGGAGGGACAATTGCTAAAAATAATAGATTAGATGGCAAAGTGTAAAGAAGGTCATAATTTGGATGGTAAAAAAATTTTCTCCCTAAATACAACAAGAGTGTTGAATATAAAAGCTTAGAAATTTGCAGGTTTCTTGTTGTGTGCTTGCTTGTGTTGTTCTTGTCTTGTGTCTTCAAAATCATCTTCTATTTATATGAGAGTCTTCACAAACATAGGCTCCTCCTTCTTCACTTTTGTCTACAAAAAGAAGATCACAAGATGTAGAAATAATGTACAAAAATGAAAAGCAAATCTTGCTAATAAGGATGTCCAACGGTACAAATTTTGTTGTCAAAAGATTACACAGCACGACCGGTCGCCATGTATATAATTTCAAACGTTGAATGAAATTAATGCGATCCAGGTACAAGTTGGAGGGAGGTCCGATCGGTCAAGGGGGTCCGACCGGTCGCCCTAGGGGTCGACCGGTCGGTCCCTACTCGGACCGGTCCCCCTCTTTATTTTTTCAAGTCCAAACCATTCTGTTTCATTTTTCATGTTTTCAAATACGGGTCGACCATTTGCTCGATCGGTCGACCTCCAAATTGAAGTGTTGTCCAATTTTTGTCAAAAATAAACTTCAAGAAATACTCCAAAAAATTAGTAAAAATATTTTAAATCGATTGGGAGTATTTGGACAACATTTATAAACATTGTTTTGGTATAAAAACTCATTTAAACAAAATCATCAAAATCTTGGTAAAAACATTTATCTAACAATCTCCCCCTTTTTGATGATTACAAACCAAAACAATTTAAGGAGATCAATTTTAAAAACAAAACACATTTTCAAGTCTAAAACATCAATCCATAACAATCAACATTTGCCATAAGTACAAACACTAGGATAGGAGCAAATATATTTCAAAAATATTTTTGCACAAGCTCCCCCTATCAATATGTACATCAAGAACAAGTATAAAAACAACCGACTAAAAATTAAAAGCTTAGCTTTTACAAAATAATCTTGAATTATTTGAGCTTAGAAGCTCCCCCTGTCACAAAGACATCATTAGTCAAGCATCAAAGTCCCTAATACATCAATTGGACTAATTATCATTCACAGCTTTTGGCTTTTAAGAGCCTTAGCTGATAGCTTTTCTTGCGAGCTTATTTTCGCTTCTTTGAGCGTATGAGCGTTTTTCCTGTTTCTCCCCCTTTGGAATCGTCAAAAGAATGTTAGCACGATAAAAACATCATACAATCATATCAAAGTGCGCAATTTGAGCGTTTTATCAAGCGTTTTGAAAATTTAAGCTTAAATTCCAAATAAAAAGGGAAAAGTTGCTCATTTGATTTGTAAAAGCTCATTTGATTGATAAAACATGATCTCTATAAACTTATAAGACTATTCAAATCAAGAGAATCATGTAGGTGATGAAGTTTTCATAGAAATATTTTGTCGAACACTGGGCGTGCGTCGAATACACAAGGATTCATTAGTAGCACCAAAAATAGTATCATCAACATAAATTTGCACAAGTAAACAATCTTGCCCTTTCAAAAACAAAGAGAGTAGTATAAACTTTACCTCTTGTAAAATCATTTTGCAAAAGAAAATCTCTAAGTCTATCAAACCATACATGAGGTGCATGTTTTAAACCAAATAAAGCCTTTTATAAAAACCATTTTGCTTAAAAATATTCAAACCCCGGTTGTTTTTCATAGACTTCTACTTGAATAAAATCATTTTAGAAAATTGGATTTAACATCCATTTGGTAAAGCTTGAAATTTTCTTGAAACAAGAATGGGCAAGTAAAATGCGAATAGCTACAAAAACATGCTACGGGTGCAAATGTATTATCAAAATCAATACCTTCTTCTTGGCATTACCTATGAGCTACTAACCTTCCCTTGGTCATCAAGCTTGTTCAAAATACCAAATTTCTGCAAAATCGTAGCAAGATATCTTTGCACAAGAGCATAGTAACATCGAATAGAGACATTATAACAAGTAACACATACTATGCTTTCAAACAAATCATCAAGAGTTCAATAAGACATGTAAGTTCAAATAAGCTTATAGAAAGCTATATAAGGTCTCTTTTTGAAATTCGAAAATCCGAGAGCATATAGTTGAGACCTCATTTAAAAGAAGCATTTGAACGAGAGTTTTGACAAGAATGAATATGAGCAATCAAATGCATAATTTTGAGAAGAGGATAAAAATTTAAATGTTTTATCAAAACAAATATGGTCCTTTACAAGTCTCGGATAAAACAAGCTTTATAGAATAGTGCCTTTCAAAAATCGAAAAATCCTCTTAATGGCACTTATATGAAATACTTTGAAATAACTTGAAAGACAAGCACATATGCATATGATAAAAATATATCGAGTCTATAGGATGAATACCAATGATGAGCGTACCTCGATAGTTTAATCATCTCTTGAAGAGGATGAGGAAATATATATATCCTACACATATCTTAAACAAGTATAGCACAAAACGAACATGATACAAGTGTAGGCTAAAACAATAAAGATATCATAAGTAAGCTCATGCCATAAAAATCCATAAGAGATTATAAAACAATTAAGTCATACACAAGAGTTTAATGTAAGCATCATACAAGGTCTCCTTTTTCAAAAATTTAAAACCACAAATATATATTGAAGACCTTAATTTTAAAATTATGAAAACTCATTTTGCAATTTAGACACAAATAAAAACATGCATAAAAATAAAATGCATATTTAAATTAGGGAGACACGGTTTACCAATTTCGCCATTTCTATGGGTTGTCTTTGTTCCCATTGTTGATGATATCTTCCCTTTGAAAATCATTTTGTTGATGATGGCTTCTACGATTGTTCCATTTCCATGGATTTTGTCCTTCCCATTGTTGATAATGTCTTTCTCTTGGAAATTCGTTGTGGTGCCGTCTTCTCCTTTGATCAAACGGAATGGTCATTTGATGTCTTCTTGGCGGTATGAGTTTTCTTCGATTATAATTCCGTCGGGTACCTAATATGACATTGTTTTGTGGTACCCTCAAGTGTTTGGGTCCTTTGAGATTAGCTTTGAGACTTTTAGGTCTCCAACAATATATAGAGCTATTTCTAGCCCGACAAGTATTTACCGTATGACCCTTTTTACCACAATAGAAGCAAGTAATAATTTTTGGAGCATAATGACCAACATGCATAGAGACTTGATTTCTTTTCACATAATTAACAACACTAGGCTTATAATAAAGTCCTTGTTTCAATTTATCACAACTATGAATATCAACAATATCGGTCATTTTAACGGTACTCAAGTTGGATTTAGATAAACTCTTTTTTATGCAATAAAAATTCTCAACAAGAGTACTATTTTCTTTTTCAAGGTTTCTAACCTTATCAAGTGTGGTGGTGTGAGCACATGATAGTGATTCATAAGAAGTAAATAAACTACTTATCATTTTTCAAAACATTGAATTCCTTTTTCAAAATTTTGTACTTAACAAGTAAACTTTGGAATTCATTTTGAAGGTCATCAAAATCATTTTGCAAATCACTATAATCATTTTGTATAACAATATCATAGAAAGTAGAGGGTTTAAGACATACCTCATTTTCTTCGAAGCCCATAAGACAATGTTCAACTTCTTCATAGTTGGAAGTTGTAAGAGGCTTGTTCCTTAGATTTGACCTTGTATCCCTTTGAGAAGTAGATGCTTTTGAGTTGCTCCTATCATTTGCATATACTTCATGAATGGCTTCTAATTTTTGCCATACTTCATGAGCCGATCGAATTCATACAATAAGATCAAATTCCAAGTTGGTAAGTGAACAATATAAAATATTGAGAGCTTTACCATTTAAGGAGATGATTTTCTTTTCTTCATCATTGAGCTCCTTGAGAGCTTTGGAGGTGTATTATAACGCCCCGAACCCATTTCGATTAGGAACATCACTGTGGTACACTTGAGTATTTATAAATAGTTTGCGGAAGCATAAACAATAATAATTTAAAACATGAATATGAGGGCTTAAAAATTTCTTAAATAAACTTAAGAGTAACAAAGGTGATAATGGTTTGATAAGAGTTACGCATTAATAAATTCATATTACATCACCATAATTTGTTTACTCAAAACACATGTAATTTTAAATATTTGGGAAATATAGAACAACGCCCCACGATGCCAAACCCCTACGCCTCAGCTCCTGGTTCATCATCATTATCTGAAATGTAAAAATATTTGAAGGCGTGAGTTGTGACACTCGATGGGAAACATAGCGATTACACTATATAGGTCAAATAATCATAATGCAATAAAAATCATTTTTCGACACCGAGGGGTATCCCCACCCATTGGCAAAGATACATATGGCTCTCGGCCTTTTCGACACCGAGGGGTCATCCCCACCCGTTGGTAGCTTACATATGGCTCTCGGCCTTTTCTCGACACCGGGCGGTCATCCCCATCCGTTGGCGCTTATAAATAGCCCGTAGGCACATTTTAGCAATTATAAAGAGTTGACAAATATAGTATAACGAAGACGACATGCTTACAAAATCAAGTTTACCCACCTTTGAAGTTTAATAGAATGCTAGTGATGAAATTGATTGTATGAGACCGTATCCATTGCGCCGCACCTAACACAATTAAATTCTCCAACTTAATGACATAGGACAAAGTATATACTTATTGAGTAATTTAGTCTCTTATGCTAAACATATCTAATACGTTCTATAAAGTCAAGTATCCTAAAAAAATAGGGTGTTCGGTTCCATTGTGAAAACTTTAAAAAAACGATAGTTGACCAAAGTCAATGTAAAGTTAAAGTCAAAGTCAAAGTCAATGGTCAAAGTCAACATAAAAATAAAAGTCAAAATATGACAAATTCAATTCAATTAATCCATAATTAATCACCTAAAAACAATTAATCGACTAACTACCCGTTTTAGATAAAATTTCCGATTAATCGAATCCTTAATTTATAACATCTTATCTCGAATCAAGATTCTCGATTATCTTAAAATATGACATGTCATCTCAAAAAATCCCAAAAATATCTTATTCACAAAACCCGAGCTTATTGATTTAACACTTAACGTTAAAATAATCCGACAAAATTGTATTGGTTTACGTGCCAAGTACATATCACATAACATCACATCACTATTCATGTCACATCATCTTTATGTCAAATCGGTCACTATTCGTCATTCTTATCCCCAATTCTAGCTAATCCGGCACCGCCACCTCCGGTGGATGGTAGTCGGACTCGGCGGAACGTATTTTTCCATTTTTCAAACTCTATTCAATTTTCCCGGTTCTCTAATTTTAATCACTAAATTTTATCAACTTATTATCCTCAAAATCATTTTTAGGGAATAAGAATGTTTTTATGCTTCTTACACACAATTACACCAAAAACACAATTCTTTAAATTTCACCAAGAACACCAAGAACACACAATCCTTTAAATTTCACCAAGAACACCAAGAACACACAATCCTTTAAATTTCACCAAGAACACACAATCCTTTAAATTTTACCAAGAACACACAATCCTTTACATTTCACCAAGAACACCAAATTTCGCAAAACCTTCTTTGTTGTAGCAGTTTTCGTATTTCAACGATATCTCTCCAACGAAACATCTGATTTAGGTGAATCTTATACCGTTGGAAAGCTAAGACAATTATCTACAAATGTTTCTCTAACACGAAAATCCCAAATTCGTACTAAACATAGGTCAAAAAGTGATATTACTGAAGAGTTGGCGTCTTTTTTCGTATTTCTGGCACAGTTCACTATTTGGGGTATAACTTGGTCTACAAAACTTCAATTGACATGATTCAAGTTGCAAATGAAAGCTAAGACATAGTTCTATAAGTAGGAAACAAGGTTTGGGTTCAAATATAGCTCAAAGTATCCAGAAATTCATTTTTATATAGGGTTAAATTTCTGTCCGAAAATAAAGGTATTTTCTTTCTCTTCAACAAGATCAATCACAATAGAAAAATGAAATAAAAAAAATCATTTCTAATATTTTTTTTTCAACTAAAGGCTGAAGATTCAAGTATAATAATGAGGTTTTTGAACATCATTTATTCACCATCATTTTACATTCTAATGTTAGTTCTAGCATAAGATTAATACCATATCATACTTAAATGAAAAAAACAAAAATTAAAGAAAAAGATGAAGAAATCTTTACCGTTGTAGCTTATCTTCAACAATGGAGTATGTTGTCTAAGTATGGGGTGTGAAGAAGTAGTGAGGGTGTTGGGGGGTTTTTATAAAATGCAAGAATGATTGGGGGTGGAAAAATCCATTTTGCCCTATTTTAAAATATCTTGCAAAATTAGATATTTTCTAAAAAATCCTCAAGTAAGCTATTATATTATTTAAAAATAAAAATAAAAACCCGAGAGTTAGTAAAACTCGATTTTCTTGATGGTCGTTAGTAATAAAATATAAGGTAGAAACTAAATCTAGAATCCCCAAAATATAAATAAGCACTTCTGTAAAAATTTTCGAAAATCACTTATTCGGTACAAAAATCTCAATCCTAAAATTTAAGTCCAAAACTCCATAAAATATTCATGGTATGTCATTGTGATGTCTATCCATTTCCACTACCGTAGTTAGGGGCGCAATCGGTTCCCGAATGCTCAAATAAATAAAATGCATAAAGCGAGTAAATCGCACATTTAAAATGTAAACTAGATATTTGATGCAACATTATTCATTAATATTAATTTAAAAGTTTCAAGTAACTTAAAAAGGGTTGGGTCGTCACATGTATGGTGTGTCTTTCATCGGAATGGATTCTCCATTGATGACGATGTTCCAAATATCGAACCCGCAACCTTGTAAATAGCATTCCATTATTTCTTTTCAAAATATAAAATTTTTGGAATCAAATCGAGGTGGCTTGGTGGTGGAGGTGCCGGAATGGTGAGCTTCATTCGTAGCCGGCGATCGCTCCTCTTCACTCACGATGTGAAACGAGCTTGCCAAAGAGTTTGGCTCTGATACCACTTGTAAGTCCAAGCGGCTACGATAATCTAGAGGGGGTGAATAGATTATCTCCATCTTTTCGATTTCGCCCTCTTTTTCGAACAAAACAAGCCAAGACAATAATAAAGGTACGGAAAGTAAACAACACACGTCAATTTATAGAGCTTCACCCCACCTCGAGACTACGTGCTCTACCACCCCAGTATATCCGGGATGGGTTTCGAAAAAGAAAAAGAATTTTATTAATTACCACAATTAATACAAATTCAATTTACAACAACACCTTGAAGAGCATCACACTCTTCTTCAACACCACATTTGAGATTACCACAATCTCACTTGAAGATCACCACAATCTCCAACGGCACCTTGTGAAGATTACCACAATCTTCAACCTTGAAGAATACCAAATTCTTCAACATCTCAACAAGAAGATTACCACAATCTTCTTACACTTAACACCTAGATCACCCAAGTGTGTTCTTACCACAAGAACACTCACAAGGATATCTTGTGTTGAATGATTACCCAAAAATTCAAGATTACAACTCGATAATGAATTATACAATTGAGTGCAAGTGTAATCAAGAATAGCCTAGACCTCAAGAATGTGAAAGTGATAAGCTAGGCAAATTACAACAAGAATAATGACAATATAAGACCAAGTGTTTGCTTGAGTATTTCTTGTTGTGTTGTATTGTTCTCTCCTTTTGTTGTGCTTCAAATCTTTCTCTATTTATAGGAGATGATTGATCATTGATAGGCTCCTCTTGGAATCTGATATCTACAAAAATATTGCAATTAAAATCAAGATTATAGCTGTTAGAAATCAATCCCACAATTTAAGGAAAAGTTGTCTACAAACTCAACGGTTAGAATTTTGTTGTCAAAATATAGGGCGACCGGTCGCGCACAAATAAGATTTGAAAAGAACACAGCAAAAATCACACGGGGTGATCGGTCGCCCAGGGGTGCGACCGGTCGCCCCCTAGGTGGACCGGTCCCCCTAACCTATTTTGATAGTTCCGTGAGTTCTATTTCAAGAAACTCGTTCCCAGGTACCGGTCGCCTTCGGTCGACCTCCGAAATGAAATGTTGTCCGATTTTTGTCAAAAATAAACCTCAAGAAATACTCCGAAAAATTAGTAAAAACATTTTAGATCGATCGGGAGTATTAGGACAACATTTAGAAACATAGTTTCAATGTAAAAACCCATTGACACAAAATCATTAAATGTATTGTCCAATATTGTCGAAAACAAACTTGAAGAAATACTGTGGAAAATAATAAAACCATTTAAAATCATTTAGGAGTATTTGGACAACCTTTTGAAAACATTGTTTTGGTATAAAAACGAAATCATCAAAATCATGATAAAACCATTTATCAAACAGAAATCACCTAGGGCGACCGGTCGACGGGCAGGGCCACCGGTGCCTGAACTGTAAGTCCAAGCGGCTACGATAATCTAGAGGGGGGGTAAATAGATTATCTCCATCTTTTCGATTTTGCCCTCTTTTTCGAATCAATTACGCCAAGACAATAATAAAGGTGTGGAATGTAAACAAGACGCGTCGATTTATAGAGGTTCAACCCACCTAGGGCCTAATCCTCTATCACCCCAGTATCTCCGGGATGGATTTCAAAAAGAAAAAAGATTTTATTAATTACCAAAATTAATACAGCATCTTACAACATCACCTTGAAGAGCACCACACTCTTCTACAACACCACCTTTGAGATTACCACAATCTCTCTTGAAGATTACCACAATCTCCAACGGCACCTTGTGAAGATTACCACAATCTTCAACCTTGAAAAATACCAAATTCTTCAATACCTCAAGAGCACCACACTCTTGAAACACCTATCACCTAGATCACCCAAGTGTATTCTTTCCACAAGAATACTCACAAGGATGTCTTGTGTTGAATGATGACAAAAATCAAGATTACAACTCAATAAAGAATATTACAATTTGAGTGCAAGTGTAATCAAGAAATAAAGCCTAGACCTCAAGATGTGAAAGTGAAATACTTAGGCTATAAATACAATAAGAGTGTTGAATATGAAAGCTTGGAAATTTGTAGATTTCTTGTTGTGTATTTGCTTGTGTTGTGTTATCTTGTGTCTTCAATTCATCCTCTATTTATAGGAGAGTTTTCACCAACATAGGCTCCTTCTTGTTTGCTTTTGTCTACAAAAAGAGGATCACAAGATGTAGAAATATTATACAAAATTATAAAGCAAATCTTGCTGATATAATGTCTAACGGTACAAATTTTGCTGTCAAAAGATTACATAGCGTGACCGGTTGCCCTGTATAAGATTTGGAACGTTTTGAAAAAGATAGTGCGATCCAGATCTGGTCGGGGGGTCGGTCGCCCTTGTCATCTGGGAGTGCGACCGGTCGACCTCCATCTCGACCGGTCCCCTCCTCAAATTTTGTGTTTCGAGTGTTCATTTCATATACGCACTTCTCTTGGTATGTGGGTCGACCTCTTGTTCGGCGGTCGACCTTCAAATTGAAATGTTGTCCGATTTTTATCAAAAATAAACTTCAAGAAATACTCCAAAAAATTAGTTAAAATATTTTAAATCACTTGGGAGTATTTGGACAACATTTATAAACATAGTAAACTCATTTAAACAAAACCATCAAAAGTGTTGTCCATTTTTATCGAATAATAAACTCTAAGAAATACTCCATGAAATTAGTAAAAACATTTTAAATCTTTTTAGGAGTATTTGGACAACATTGTTTTGGTGTAAAAACCAATTAACATAAAATCATCAAAAGTGTTGTCCAATTTTATCGAGTAATAAACTCTAAGAAATACTCCAAAAATTAGTAAAAATATTTTAAATCATTTAGGAGTATTTGGACAACATTTATAAACATTGTTTTGGTATAAAAACTCATTTAAACATAATCATCAAAATCTTGATAAAAACATTTATCTAACAAACTCCCCCTTTTTGATGATTACAAACCAAAACAATTTTAGGAAGTTGATTTTAAAACAAAACAAATTTTCCGGTCTAAAACATCAATTCATTTTAAGCAAGATTCATCATAAGTACAAACACACAAGGATAGGAGAAAAGATTTATCAAAATCATTTTTGCACAAGCTCCCCCTATCAATATGCATATCAAGAACAAGTATACAAGCAACCAACTTAAAGCTAAAAGCTTAGCTTTTACAACTTAAGCTTGAATATCATGAGCTTATAAGCTCCCCCTGTCACAAAAGCATCATTAGTCAAGTATAAAAGTCCATAATACATCACATGGATCAAGTATAATCCATAGCTTTTGGCTTTTAAGAGCTTTAACTTATAGTTTTTCTTGCGAGCTTATTTACACTTCTTTGAGCTTATGAGCGTTTTTCTTGTTTCTCCCCCTTTGGAATCATCAAAAATAATGTTAGCACGATAAAAACATCATACAATTATATCAAAGTGCGCAATTTTATAGATTTATCGAGCATATTCAACATATAAGCTTAAATTCAAAATAAAAGGGAAAAAATTGCTCATTTGATTTGTAAAAACTCATTTGATTGATAAAACATGATCTCTATAAACTTATAAGACTTTTCAAATCAAGAGAATCATGTAGGTGATGAGTTTTTCATTGAAATATTTTGTCGAACACTTGGCGTGCATTGAATAAAACAAGAAAAATATATCGCCTTTGTGATTTGTTTAAGCCAAAAAATTTCATCACCAATTTCAATACAACAATATTCATTCATCATCAATCATTTAAACAACATATTAATACAAGAATTTCAACAAGATATCAAGATACAAGCACATTCTCAAGGGTTCAACCCAATTGAGATTAAAAAGGAGAAATTCTTACCATTTAATCGGTAAAGATGAGCAATAATGATGATAATCGAGCCTCATGAAGTCCAAAATATGCAATGTATGCAAGAAAGAAAATTTTGAGTGAAATTTGTGTGCAATTGGCGAAGGGGACGAAAAATGAACACAAAACAAACCAAAATGACAAATCGAGAACGAAACGATTTTATCCAAATTTTGGGCATGGGCGACCGGTTGGGGGGTGGACGACCGGTCGACAACATGGGCGACCGGTCGGCCTTCCCCCAATTAGCCCAATGGTTCTCTCTGTTTTGTGAAAATTCGAGTTTTGAACCAAAAATCCGATTTTTCGCCCCTAAGATTTAAAAAAAAATGTGCAAAATGCAAACGTAGACATCATTCAATATACATTATGTCATAATCACGCTCGAAATGGATTAAAATACTTGGCGGTGTACGATTAAAAAGTCCGCGAGTTATCCTTGAGACGGAATTAAACACATCTCAAGTTTTTGTTAAAACATGCAATCCCAAAAAAATATCGAATCTCAATATGTTTAGTTAGATTATGACGAACCATATTTTGAAAGAAAATTATTATCACCGGACTTGTTATCCCAAAAATAAGAACATTTTAAGATATTGGATACAACAAGTCATACGAAGAAGTGCCTTACAAATATTTGAAAATTTCTTTTAACGGCACTTTAATGAGATTCGTTGGGATAGTTTTTGAAGTCGAGCATATAGACATAAGGCATATAGAATATCGAGTCTAAGGAGTAATAAACGAATGAACATACCTCGAATTCGTTTGTCAATGCCTACTTCAACCATTTTGTCAATTTTCGCATTTGTGGCCATATAGGTTGAAATGGTTCTTTCTTCTTCAATGCCTCACTTCTTGTTTTGAGTGTGGAATATAATCACCTTCTTAGCATTGTTGAACTTGAATTCCAATGATAAAATTTGAACTCCTCTCATCATCTTAAGTTCACCTTGCATCAACTTAGAAAATAACTTGTACAATAATTCATTAGTAGCACCATAAATGATATCATAAATTTGTACAAGTAAACAATCTTGCCCTTTTTCAAAAACAAAGAGAGTAGTATAAACTTTACCTTTTGTAAAACCATTTAGCAAAAATAGCTAAGTCTATCATACCATACACGGGGTACTTGATTTAAACCATACAAGGCCTTTTATAAAAATCATTTGGCCTAGACAAATTTTAAACCCCGGAGGTTGTTTTATATAGATTTCTTCTTGAATAAAACCGTTTAGAAAAGTGGATTTAACATCTATTTTGGTAAAGCTTGGACTTTTCTTAAAACAATAATAGGCAAGCAAAATGTGAAAAACCACGGAAGCAAATGTATCATCAAAATCAATACCTTCTTCTTGATAATACCTTAGAGCTACTAATCTTGCCTTGGTCATCAAGCTTGTTCCAAAATACCAAATATTTCTGCAAAATCTTAAGAAGATATCTTGCACAAGAGCATAGTAATATCGAAAAATAGAGACATAATAACAAGTAACACATACTATGCTTTCAAACAAATCATCAAGAGTTTCATAAAACATGTAAGTTCAAATAAGCTTATAGGAAGCTATATAAGGTCTCTTTTGAAATTTGAAAGATTCAAGAGCATATAGTTGAGACCTTATTTACAAGAAGCATATGAACAAGAGTTTTGACAAAGCAACCAAGAATAATTTTATATGTGCAATAAAATGCATAACTTAAAAAATCAAATGTTTTATCAAAAATAAAATATAATCCTTTACAAATCTTGAATAAAACAAGCTATGTTAAATAATGCCTTCTCAAAAATCAAAACATCCTCTTAATGACACTTGTATAAAATAAGCACATAGGCATATGGCACAACATGTATCGAGTCTATGAGATAAATAACAATAATGAGCGTACCTCGATAGTTCATGTTTCTCTTGATATATTACGAGTAGATAACCATATGTAAATTCTACACAATTCTTAAACACGTTTTGCACAAACATAGTGATACAAGTGTAGGCTAAGCAATAAGAGATATCATAAAAGTGCTTATGCTATATAAAACCATAAGAGATAATAAAAGCACCTTAGTCTATGTAAATGCACAAGACTTGAGAACAAAATATACAAGGTCTCATTTTCAAAATATTTAAAAACACAAATATATATGGAAGACCTTAATATTAAGAAATATTTGAAAACTCATTTTACAATTAAGGCACAAATAAAAACATGCATAACAAAATAAAATGCATATTTAAATGAGGAGATACGGTTTACCAATTACGCCATTTCCATGGGTTGTGTTGTTTCCATTGTTGATGATATCTTCCCCTTTGAAAATCATCTTGTTGATGATAGCTTCTCCAATTGTTTCATTTCCAAGGATTGTGTTCTTCCCATTGTTGATAGTGTCTTTCTCTTGGAAATTTATTTTGATGTTGTCTTCTCCTTTGATCAAATGAAATAGTCATTTGATGTCTTCTTGGCGGTATGTATTTTCCTCGATTTTTATTCCACCGGGTACCTAATATGACATTATTTTGTGGTACCCTCAAGTGTTTGGGTCATTTGGAATTAGCTTTGAGACTTTTAGGTCTCTAATAATAATTAGAGATATTTCTAGCCCGACAAGTATTAACCGTGTGACCCGTTTTACCACAATAAAAGCAAGTAGTAAATTTGGGAGCATAATGACCAACATGCATAGGGACTTGATTTCTTTTCACATAATTAACAACACTAGGCTTATGATCAAGTCCTTGTTTCAATTTATCACAACTATGAACATCAATAATATCGGTAATTTTATCGGTACTCAAGTTGGATTTTGATAAATTATTTTTCATGCAATTAATATCCTCAACAAGAGTACTATTTTCTTTCTCAAGGTTTCTAACCTTGTCAAGTGTGGTGGTGTGATCACATGAAAGTGATTCATAAGAGGAAAATAAATTATCCTTATCAATTTTCAAAATATTGAATTCCTTTTTCAAAATTTTGTATTTAACAAGTAAGCTTTGGAATTCATTTTGAAGTTCATCAAAATCATTTTGCAAATCACTATAATCATTTTGTAATTCATTATCATAAGAAGTGGAGGGTTTTGAACTTACCTCGCTTTTTCTTCTTGAAACCCATGAGACATCGTTCGTTTTTCATCGACGGAAGTTGTAGGAAGCTCATCCCAAGTTGGGTTTGTATCCATTCGAGAACTAGATGCTTTTGAGTGGCTCCTTTCATTTGCATATACTTCTTCTAATTTTCTCCATACTTCATGTGCCGATTTAATTCCTACAATATGATCATATTCCAAAATGGTAAGTGAACAATACAAAATATTAAGAGCTTTACCATTTAAGGAGATGATTTTCTTCTCTTCAAAGATTGAGCTCTTTGAGGCCTTTGGAGGTGTGTGGTATGTCCATCATCGGAATGGATTCTTCATTTACGACCGTGTTCCAAAAATCGAACCCGCAACTTTGTAGATAGCATTCCATTCTTTCTTTCCAAAATATATAATTTTTGGAATCAAATAGTGGTGGCTTGGTGGTGGAGGCGCCGGTAAGGTAGACTTCATTCGTAGCCGGTGATCGTTCCTCTTTACTCGCAATGTGGAACGAGCTTGCCAAAGAGTTTGGCTTTGATACCACTTGTAAGTCCAAGCGGCTACGATAATCTAGAGGGGGGATGAATAGATTATCTCTATCTTTTCGATTTTGCCCTCTTTTTCGAATCAATTACGCCAAGACAATAATAAAGGTGCGGAATGTAAACAAGACGCGTCGATTTATAGAGGTTCAACCCACCTAGGGCCTAATCCTCTACCACCCCAGTATCTCCGGGATGGATTTCAAAAAGAAAACAGATTTTATTAATTACCAAAATTAATACAACATCTTACAACATCACCTTGAAGAGCACCACACTCTTCTACAACACCACCTTTGAGATTACCACAATCTCTCTTGAAGATTACCACAATCTCCAACGGCACCTTGTGAAGATTACCACAATCTTCAACCTTGAAGAATACCAAATTCTTCAATACCTCAAGAGCATCACACTCTTGAAACACCTATCACATAGATCACCCAAGTGTATTCTTTCCACAAGAATACTCACAAGGATGTCTTGTGTTGAATGATGACAAAAATCAAGATTACAACTCAATAAAGAATATTACAATTTGAGTGCAAGTGTAATCAAGAAATAAAGCCTAGACCTCAAGATGTGAAAGTGAAATACTTAGGCTATAAATACAACAAGAGTGTTGAATATGAAAGCTTGGAAATTTGCAGATTTCTTGTTGTGTATTTGCTTGTGTTGTGTTATCTTGTGTGTTCAATTCATCCTCTATTTATAGGAGAGTCTTCACCAACATAGGCTCCTTCTTGTTTGCTTTTGTCTACAAAAAGAGGTTTACAAGATGTAGAAATATTATACAAAATTATAAAGCAAATCTTGCTGATATAATGTCTAACGGTACAAATTTTGCTGTCAAAAGATTACACAGCGTGACCGGTTACCCTGTATAAGATTTGGAACGTTTTGAAAAAGATAGTGCGATCCAGGTACAAGTCGAAGGGGAGGTCGACCGGTCGCAGTGCGACCGGTCGACCTCCATCTTGACCGGTCCCCCACCTCAAATTTTGTGTTCCAGAGTGTTCTGTTTCATATACGCACTCTTCAGGTACCGGTCGATCTTCAAATTGAAATGTTGTCCGATTTTTATCAAAAATAAACTTCAAGAAATACTCCAAAAAATTAGTAAAAACATTTTAAATCACTTGGGAGTATTTGGACAACATTTATAAATATAGTAAACTCATTTAAACAAAACCATCAAAAGTGTTGTCCATTTTTATCGAATAATAAACTCTAAGAAATACTCCATGAAATTAGTAAAAACATTTTAAATCTTTTTAGGAATATTTGGACAACATTGTTTTGGTGTAAAAACCAATTAACATAAAATCATCAAAAGTGTTGTCCAAATTTATCGAGTAATTAAACTCTAAAAATACTCCCAAAAATTAGTAAAAATATTTTAAATCATTTAGGAGTATTTGGACAACATTTATAAACATTATTTTGGTATAAAAACTCATTTAAACATAATCATCAAAATATTGATAAAAACATTTATCTAACATGAACATGGTCGACCGGTCGATCATGCCGTCGACCGGTGCCTAAACACCGGTTCGATTTTATCTATACAATCTTTTTTTTCTTTCATAAATCAAAAACTCTACATACATGATATATATTGACAAACCAAAACACAAATAAATAAAATAACTATTTAAATTTATAATAATAAATTTATTTGTTGTTTGCCAAATATCATGCAAATTTAATTGAAGTGATTTTACCCAACTACATACAAAACTAAATAAGTAGTATTTGCTTACTTATTTAAATCTTGTTGAAATTTATAAAAAAAAGTGGAAGATATTTTTATTAGATTATTTTGATTAATAAAATTAGCAAAATTAACTAAGTAGTTCTTAACCTTTATAACACAAAGACGACACACTTGATATTTTTATTAAATATAGTTTGCAAAGAAATTTTTCGGAATTTGAAGTGAACGATTTTTATAGTACTATTCTAAGTTTTGAATTTTGTTTTAGTTTTTCTAATGGGTATTTTGGATATC
The DNA here is from genome assembly GCA_016081115.2 of Rehmannia glutinosa. Classification (NCBI taxonomy): domain Eukaryota; kingdom Viridiplantae; phylum Streptophyta; class Magnoliopsida; order Lamiales; family Orobanchaceae; genus Rehmannia; species Rehmannia glutinosa. The sequence continues at coordinate 180,755 of JABTTQ020003418.1, forward strand.
TTGTAACTGTCGCAAATTGTGTTTTGACAATCCTTATAATTGAAAGTGTTATGTATTATTTCTCATCAATAAAAACATTCACCATTTTTTCACAGTGGCAATAGATGAGAGCGTACAAGGTCTCCTGAGGCCCAAGCAGCCCATTAGAATTAAACATGGATTGATCCTTAATGTCGGCCCAGTAATCTTTGTCCATAGGTGGAAGTATCTTCGGAGAAACAGAAAATGAAGAGAAAAATGGGGGACAGGAAAAAACCAGCGACTGCAAACAAGAAAACTAAGCCTGATTGGCCATCCATAAAACCCAAGTCTAATCTTAGCATCAATCGCCTCAAAGACGATGATCTGATTACTGTAAGCTATTTTTCCACATATATAATTACGTTTTTTTAATAAATAAAGTAATTATGTTGTTCATGATTGACCAATATTAGTTTCTTTGTTCTGTTTGTTAATTCGTCGTGGTTGTATTCGGGGTTTCTCAATGCGTTTCGTTTTTATTTCGTTAAATTTTAGGAATGTTAAGAATCCTACCTACCATTTGTTCTGTGTTTGTGAGGCTCGAAATGCACGCTCTAGGGTTTCTCGGAGTATTTTATTGGGATTTCGTGCGTATGGCATCTGAAATTGAGTTTTCTGTTGATATGCAAATAATGTAAGGGATGTTGAACTTTATTTTTTAATGTTTTTTGCTGCATAAAAAATGGAATTGGATTACAGAGTGTTGGGGAGGTTTAAGCATTTTCATATGGCATTTGTGAGCTTCAGTTAACTTGTGAAAGACCATAATTTATTTTTTCATGTTGGCATTTTTTGAACTTGTCTGATAGTGATACCTTTTGTTCCTCCCCTTGGTTCAAGGTATTCAGATTCAGAACTATCTTACATCTGCCGAATCGAAAGCATTTGTAAATGTCGCAGAGTCAATTGGTTTTGTTCATCAAGGCAGTCTTGGTCCGGCATGGGGAGAAGCTTACAGAGACAATGATCGAATATCTGTCAATGATCCTTTTCTTGCAGACGCAATATGGGAGGCTGGACTTAACAAATTCTTTTCAGATTTTAAGATTCGAGGCAGAGTTGCAGTTGGGTTGAATCCGAACATAAGGTTTTACCGGTAAGTGGTATTTTTGCATCAAGTATGCAGTATGCACTATAAGCTATTTTGTGTAGATGATATTCAAATGTCCATATTGACTTGGATTACACTTATAACTTAGGCGTATCTACTGAAATTTTCTCTAAGCTGCTCAAGAGTGCAACATGTTGTGTGTAGCTAGTTTCAGATATTTAAGACTTATGTTTCGTTTGGATTGATGGATTGGAAGCTAAAGAATTTAAAATCCATGACAATAAACTCATTGAGCTTGTTTGGGTAATCACATAATATAATGAATTTCAAATCCTTGAGCTCCATTTTGAAATTATTCTCCAAATTGCGTATAGATGGAATGATTTGGGTATAAAGGATTTCAAATCCAAAATAACAAATCCCTTACATGTGTTTGGGTAATTTCATAGAATCATAATTCAATGAATTTTAAATCTTTAACTCCTATTTTGAGCTAATTTTTGAGTTATGTGGTGGATTTCAAATCCATCTTTTATGGAATCATTTGAAATTCTTTCCACAAATCATATCCTCAAGTCCAAATCCTTCCATCAAAAATACGACCTTGGGCTTCATTTGGATTGATGATTTGAAGCTATGGATTTCAAATTCATAAAAACAAATCCGTGAGCTTGTTTGGATGGTATCACATTACAATGGATTTCAAATCCTTTACCTCATACTATGAGCTATTTTTTCAAGTCATTGTACTTAATTTTAAATCCTTCTTATATGGAATAATTTGAAACGCTTTCCCAAAATCCTCTCCTCAAATCGAAATCCCTCCATCCAAATGAAACATTAGTTCTTTTAGTCTATGGTTGCTTAGGCTCTGGGTATACTTGTCGTATTCGGTTAGCTATGTGATGATGAACTATCTTTCTTTCTCTGGAAAATCATTAATGTGCCTTTTAAGTGGTAAAGCATGGAGCTGATCCTTCATCCACATTAAAAGATTTCAATCTGCTTATGGTCAATCATTTTAGGTACACTGCTGGTCAGCGTTTTGGACGACACATTGATGAAAGCGTTGATCTTGGAGAAGGAAGGCGTACATACTATACTTTACTAATCTATCTAAGTGGTGTTCCTGGTAAAACTAAAGCCAAGTCTAAAAACGATAACACTTCTCAAGATTCTTTGGATCCACTGGTGGGAGGAGAGACTGTTTTTTATGGTCCAAGAAATGCTCTGGTTGCTGAGGTATATACTTATTTACTCTCTCTCTCTCTCTCTCTCTCTCTCTCTCTCTCTCTCTCTCTCTCTCTCTCTCTCTCTCATTAGGGGTTTTACAATACAGTTATGAGTTTGTTTAGGATTGCCATCTATAGAAGGCTTAAGAGTGCAGCAATTTCGTGAAGGCGTTATTGAAATAAATACCTCTCCAATTTCCTATTTCTTCTGGTAGCTTGATGTAAATATAGTCGAATTCGTGGAGAAGTATCACTAAATTTACTTCTAGAGCATAGGGAGTGTTTGCAAAAACACGCTTTCAAGAGGAAGAGATTTATTCTAGCAAAACCGAAAAGTTGTTGAGAATCACAAATTGGTAAAGCTAAAAGTTGAATATGTTAAAAGAGAGTGTTTGATGAATAAGTTGTAAAAAGTGATTTATTTATGTGTAAAGTCAAACTAAAAGCAAAATCGGATTTATGGACACTAAAAGCTCTTTTTTTTTTATTCAACTAGAAGTCGACAATCACTCTTTTTTTTAGAAATGTTTGCAAACACTCCCATATATTTCTTGATAGCAAGCACTTCATAATTCATGTGGTTCTACATATGCTCCTCCTCTCACATCCAGTTTGTTGCTCACCCCTTAATTTATCCAAACAATGGTTCTTATTATAGAAGTATTTCTTATTCAATCAACGAAGTTCGTTTCCTGCAATGATGTTGCTTACTGGACTGATTTTACCGAAATTGTGTAGGTACCTCCGACAGAAGGGACGGCTCTAGTTCACATTCACGGCGATAAGTGCATGCTGCATGAAGCTCGAAATGTCAGTAAGGGCATCAAGTATGTTTTACGATCTGATGTCGTGTTTGCATAGCACATCATCTATTAGTCAGAATTCATGTTTCCTCAGTTCATGATTTTATCGACTATTACATCTTTCTCGACTTCCCTTGCAATATACTATGCGGCATCTACTCTAATATTTTATGTTTTCCGTGTCTGTTTGTTTCGTACCATATATGTGAGATCTTTAGCATAATGTGTTTTATTGTGAAAGAAAAACACAACCACCAACGAACGCACAAAGTGTTTGCATAGAAGTTCTATGTTGTATGTACTAATAATTGATGGCTGCCCTGCCTTTTTATTATATACAATACCATTATGAGGTATCAGAATATTTAATGATACTTTTATCATGTCTGTCTTTTGTAAGAACATAAATTTGCTAGCCTAGGACCTGCAAATGTTATTTTGGTCATTGATATTGGTGTTCCAAAAGACATCCAATATTTTTCTTAAGTGGTGAATAATGATGTATCCTTCCCTTTTATTACTTCAAATTTATATTCTATTTCACATCACAATAAACTTCAAAGTGTATAATATATTATCTTACATGAACACTTAACAGTAGATCATTACATAGACTGGTAGTATTTTATAAAATATAATACATAATAAACTACAAATTAAATAAAGATCCAAAAGCGAAAATAAACATATTCATTGAGCCATAATGCACTACCACAATACAATTCTTAAAAGGGATATGACATTGCTAACTTTACACATCTTTCGTACATTTGTAAAATCACTTCTATTTTTCCCTCCAAACAGAACAACTTTACAATCTTAAATCATCCATTGATTCCCTTCCCATAATTAACTGATTCTGGATTGGTTCACATTTTAAGAACATAACCAGTTGCATATAATTGTATTTATTATTTGAATGTTATTTACTTATTAGAAATGTAAACGAATCGAATTGAATGTAGTTGTATTATTAATTGAATGATTTTTAGTCATTAAGAATGTAAAGATTTGAATACACTTATTAAAATTCTCACTACAAGAAAGAAACAATTTACCTAGTATTAAGAAAATTGTAAAGTATAGGTAAAATCATTGTAAGTAAAATATTTACCTACATAGTCTAAAACTGTTGGTAAATACCTATAGAAAATCTGTCGGTAATTGAAAAACTATCGGAATAATTTGCGGAAAATGATATTTTTTATTCTGTAGGTAATTGTAAAATTTAATGACAAAATCATTTCTGTCGGTAAACTGAAATTTTCTTGTAGTATCTATTGAATCTGAAAATTATATATGAACTTGGATATCGAACTCGAGTAGCATATATCTTGTTAAATATATTTTTGCATTCTTTTACTAAATCTTTATATTTTATAAAATTCAAGTTAGATTTGCATTGTTTAACGAACCACACATACAAATTTTTAACAATCGATATATCTCAAGTATCTGATTTATTTTTCACCCCATTCAATGAAATAACTCTATAGTTTGCTTAAATTCAATCATTATATCCACTCGATGGGGAAACAAGGTAGAAAACAATAAGTATGAAACTTCATTTATGTAAAAACGATACAACAATCCACATGAATAAACTCAAGAACAACATAATACAATTAACCGATCAAGATTAATGACTCCCACAATATTTGAATCAATTCCCTCCAAAACACCAAAAGATTCACCCCACATAACAAAACACACAAACACAAAATAAATCTCCCAAATCCATCTCCCTCATTTAATTAACAACCCTGCAATTCTTCCTCACTTCTCCATTCTCAACCACTCCAACACTCCCAAGCCTCACCATCGCCCGCGCAAATTCTCCGAAAAACAAACCCTGATCCCTCGCAAACGCCTCGACCATCCACCTCGTCCTATAATCACCCAACAACGATTGGTCCGAAACAAACACTCCTTTCCCTCCGACAACCCTTCTGTAATAGTCGTTATCAAAAACCGACGAAGTCGAATCCAAGAACTGACCTGCATTCCGGTCCGTGTTGGGTTTGGGGCACTTTCCCTTCAAGTCGGTGGTGAATTGCGGGTTAAGGGTCGGGTCGGAGTCATGGGTGGAGCTGAAGTTGCGGAGCCGGGCCTCGAAGGAGGCGCAGTGGGAAAACCCGAGAGTGTGGCCGCCGGAGAGGGCTACTAAGTCTTTTGCAGAGAGGCCTCGCTGGGAAAAGCTCTGGATGAGCTGAGATGTGTTGGAGGATGGAGCTGGTAGGTTTATGGTTTCGTTTGCTCTTGATATTCTCCCGTCTTTTCTTCCTTTGAGCACGCTCCAATTGGGACCTCCGGACTGGAACAAGAAATAGAATAGGAAATATAAAAATTGAAGGAGAAATCAAATGGAATTATCTGTTTGAACTTGATATTTAAATAAAGGAAACGCGTTTAGTATATGTAATTTATGTTAAATATATATTTAAGAAGTATTTTATGCATTAATTAGATGTGTTTCCTTGAACTGGAATATAATTGAGGATTGTAAGATATTGAATGAGCATCTCATCTAAAAGTTTAAGGTTTTTAGAGAGGTGAACCATTTAATATTTTTAATTACTCTAAAAGTTTAAGGTTTTTAGAGAGGTGAACCATTTAATATTTTTAATTACTCTAATTAGAGAGGTGAACCGGTTTTTTTTAGTACAAATCCTGGTTGGGGAGCTAGGGAGCTAGGTGTGTGTCGAACTCAGACACATGCCTGAGTTTCACAAACGCCTCATTACGAGGCTACCAATGATTCCCCATTTAATATTTAATTACTCTGAAATAAGATTCCCCATGTAATATGTAATTACTCTAACAAAAGGGAAGCAATAGTTTTTAATGAACACTAGTAAATGATAAAATTTTAAGAAAAGTTACTTGTATTTTTTTTGGCAATGTGATATTCTACTCCTCTTTCTTTCTTTTATTAAATTTATATATTAGGACATTTTTTTTAAGTTAGTGAACTCTCACAAGTAGTAAATTCTAGTGTTCCACATTTACCATCTGTTTGAAGAATATAAGGAGAGGTAATAATATTACCAGAAGCACAACATCTCTTGCGGCAATAGCTATTATGTCAGCACAAGAGACAGTTTTAGGGCAAGACTGTTCAAGCTTCGTTTTTGCATCATCAATCACATAAAATGCAGCAAGTGACACATTCGGAGGACCATCTTTCTCCGCTTTATTCGTCGGAGTCGAGTCCAACAAAACCGACGCGTCACATCCCTACACATTCGTACATAATTCAACATTTGTTGGTGAATCTAATAATTAAACAGACATAATATTCCTAAGAAAACTCAGATATACGAACAAAATGTACGTACCCTAATGAAACAATCATGAAAGAACATTCGCAGAATACGGGCGGGGACTTTAGGATCATAAATTGTAGCATTACGAACAACTTGGTAGATGATGTTTTCGGCTTGAGGGCATGTCTTATCGTAGTAATGCGTGTCGAGATTCGCTCCCGACTGAGAAATTGCGACGAGAAGAAGCAAAATGTTCAAAGAAGAGCTAATTTTGAAACCCATGATTTTGCGTGTTTATTGAATTCAAGAGTATTTTGTGAAAGATTAGTTGGATTTTGTAGAGATGATGAAATTTGCTACAGAATGTTGTGGTATTTATAGTTCTTTGTTAAGCAATAAACAAAATATAGAAATTTTTGGTTTGATGCATGGGGGGTTTATTTGTATACTTTTAAGTCACTCATTGATGTGAAGGGGAAAAATATGTTGAAAATTGGAGTAGATTGTTGTGCTTTACGACCAAGTATTGCCACCCTTGCTCTGATTAACTTAGACCGTACCCTATAATTTTTATAAGTTGCTTAAACAATTTATTTCTTGTGTTTTCTTATTAGATTTTTTATTTCTTTTATATTTCAAATTCAGGATACGACCGTACGAGTAACTAATGTTCCACCATGCACAATGGGTTCAGATCTCGTATTTCATTTTTTTATTCCACTGTATTGGATGAATGACACGTGTACAATTATGACACCATCTTGTGCACGTGACATTAATCCAATTGAATTCAGATGATTACATAATTTTCTATATATATTCGTATAAGTTTACATGAGTTGGATATGCATACATTTTTATAAAGAAGAATATTGGCTAGTTACTCAATTTTCATGATCTAGTGTTTTGAATTTATGACAAAAAAGGCCGTGGGTGCAATATGCTTATTAACAAGCTATCTTGATTTGTAAAGTAGGGATGACAATTTTGACCCGACCCGTGGGTACCTGCCCCGCCCCATTTGGGTCACCCCGACCCGTGCCGAGGGGCGGGCGGGAATCTGGTATCACTTTCCGCCCCGCGGCACCCGCCCCGCCCCGCCTATAATTTTAAGTTAAAAAATATATTTTAATATATATTTTACATATATAATATATATTATAATATAATTTTTATGCATTCTTATATTATATTTAATATTTATAAATTGATAATAATAGATTTTGTAAATAATATTTTATAAATGTATTTTTTTCATTTTCTTTTTCATTTTTTAATTTAATTTAATTCAAAATGGGGCAGAATGGGTCGCCCCGCGGTCTGTGGCGGGTCGACCCGTCCTACCCCGTTCCCGGGCGGGCATGGGTACTGGCCGACCCGCCCCGACCTGCCCCATTGCCATCCCTATTGTAAAGTTGAATAAAAGGATGTACATGAATCAAGTCAAGCCCAAAAATGCATTATTCAAACTTATTTGAATTATTATCGAGTTCAAAAATTATATATTGAGTTTGGTTTGATTATAACCGCGAATTGAGCTTGAATGAACATTAATCGAGCCGAACACAAGTAGCTTGATCATTTTACTCACATTTTATCCTTTTTTTTCACTAATTGAGTGAAGCTCAAGCTGAATTTCAAATTTTATCGAGCGAAAAATCTATTCAAATTTGATTTGTTATGTTGGTAAACTGATATATTCTCGAACACTCCATCTCGGGTTGCGTATATCTGGAGCAGATCAGTAAATTTTTCAATCCTAATTAAATATATATGTGTGTGGGATATAATAATTATGTTGGGATATAACTATGTAATTTATATTCATAAACGGGTGGGTATAGAGTACAAGGGTGGGTATAGAGTACAAACTATAAGAGATGATTGGACGAAAATGCTAATTAATAGTAAATTTATTAGTTTCTTCTGTGAATGGCAAACTTTTCAATCACTGTTACAAAAATGGTCAAAGGCGACCACAATCTTTTTGGGATATATCATATATGTCCAAAAAATGGCAATAAAGTAGAATTATTGATTATTTTTCGTTTTTGGGTTTTTGGTGGCACTTCATCTTCATGGCAAATAGTTGGTGAGAGATTTTGAGATGGAGTACACGAATTTTCACTTCAAGAGTACACAAATAAATACGTAACAATGACAAAAAATAAACATTTGTACTTTAGTAACGATAGTACCCACCAATGACAAAAAATAAAAATTCTCATGACTGATTTTTCAATATGATTAAAAGAGCTTTTTGATTATTTTACAAGCGTGTATTAGTTAAAAAAGAAAGAAGAGAATATGCATATAATAAGTGTATTGCATATACAAATTTGTATAACTTAAAACTATATTTAATTTTTCATTTGCATTTTTACTTTAATGATAATATGGATGATCGTTAGTAGGGGTGTGCACGGTACGGGACGGTTCGGAGATTTGGAAAGCTCCAGAACTGTCCCGAAGTTCGGAGATTCTGAAAATAAATCTCCAGAATCGAACCATAGAAAAAAATCTCCGTCCCGAACCATACCGAAAGTTCGGGACGGTTCGGGACGGAGATTCGGTTCTAATGGAACGGTACGGTACGGTTCGGTTTGGAACGGAGATTCGGAGATTAGCCATAAATAAAACATACAAATTTGGAGAAAAAAAAAAAAGAAAAAAGAAAATCAATATAAAAATCATCAAACGGATATACTTCTAGAGTTGTAGTCTCTTTTTAGTGTAGTCTCAAAATAAAAACTAAAATTATAATAGGTAACACAATCCAAAATTCTGAACTTAATAACCTCTGTAATACAATAATAGTCAATTATTCGGGCAATCGTCCTTATATTGACATAGAACAATTATAATTAACTAATAGTTTTTATAAGTTAACATGAAATAAAAACTTGTATAAATTTATAATCTTAATGTCTCCTACTTAACAACTTAACATAATCAATAAAATTATATTTATAATTTATGTGATGTGGTAAAATTATATTTATAAAATTAAAATATGATCTTTTTTATATTGTTATAATATGTTACTATTACATGTTTCTCTTTTAAGTGCAATTTATAATCATTTAACTAATTTCAATTTCAAATGATTCACTCTATTATTAATATCAAAGTTTTTTAAAATTCATAATAGTTCCAGTATTATAGTTTTTTCAGAAATATGCTTTATACTCAATTTAATTTCAAATAGTTTGTAGTTAGTTCAATATCAAAATAAAAAGAACATAGAAATAATGTATATGTATTTATATAAAATCTTTAAAATCGGTTCTAGCTTCGGGTCTTCGATTCGGAGTGGTTCGGTATGGTTCGGTACAGTTCTCGGTGTGGGTATTTAAAAGATCTCCAGAACCGTACCATAAATATTTTCGGTATGGTACGGTTCGGGGAAAGTCAAAAAGTCAACGAATATTTTCGGTTTGGAGATCTTTCGGTCCATATATGAGTTTGGTTTCGGTGATCTTCAAGTCCCGTGCACAACCCTAATCGTCAGAGCTTGAAATATTTAGGGTATTTGTTGAAATTGTACATTTGGGAGACCTATATCATATATAGGAATAGGGTTATATGAGTCCAAGGTCCTCAGGCAAGAACGTAAAGACACATCCTATTCGTAAAACTGTTTTAATCTATGGCTCATATTAAACCAACTTTTACTCTATTTTTTCCTATATATTATTCATTAAGGGTAAATCAGTCACACAAAAAAAGACGCAGAGTGTTTATTTTGGGGCAGTTACATATTTAGATATGAAAAATATATGTTGTTTCTCTCACCTCCAGATAACACTCATTCACGATTGAACAATCAATTTTCATATCTTGAAGTCATCTTCCATCAGAAATCTGTAAACCTTTGAATAAACGTAGAGAATCCATCAGAAAACTGAAAAGCTTCATACCAGAAAATAATTCTCCAACCTGGAAGCAGATATGGATGCAGTTGAAGGCGAATGTCTATCACCATTGAGTGCAACAAGTAAAAAATGTTCTACATATGTTATACGTGAAAAAAAATCGATTTTTTTTGTTGCTTCCTTACATTTGATAAGCTGTAATTTTGGTGTCGGAGTAATGGATACGCAAACACGATTTAATTTTCTTATATGTAATGATTACGTGTTTTTGAATAATTACTGTTTTTGTTTGCTTTCATGGTCCAACTTTATTGCTCTGTTAATACAAAATAGTTGCACGATTAATAGTATGATTAGTTGCAAATCTAAAATTTCCCTCTACCTATGTGATGTGACATTTCTGAGCCGTTTCTATAAAAATATTGCATATTTATTTATTTCTTCATGATTAAAGTATATAGAATCTGTATAGTTGTCTTTCTTACTCTTCTGCTTTTTACATAAAATTCGTTGCATCCATAGTATAACTTTATTGCTTTGTTAGAATAAAATTGTTGCATTTTTGCTTAATTTATTGCCAATATAGTATAACTTTATTGCCGACACAATATAATTTTATTGCTTCATTAGAACACAATTTTTGCATGTTTTGTTCCTATTTTCTGATTTATTAAATTATATAATATAACTTTATTGCCAACATAGTATAACTTTATTGCTTTGTTAGAACATAATTGTTGCATATTTTGTTCTTATTTTCTGATTTGTTATATTATATTAATTTCTCCACATGTACAATATGTTAGTCTAAGTGGCTACGATAATCTAGAGGGGGTGAATAGATTATGCATGTAATACCCCAATTTTAGCAATTTGGGTTTTAGTATTTTTTAGACTTTTAGGATTTTAATTATTATTTGAGTGTAGAATTTTAGTAAAAAGCCAGTCTTGATAATATTTGATGGCCCATTTATAAACTTATATTTTTATTTTATTTCCAAGAGCCCATATCCAGTTTCTAGAAGACTTAAAAATTTGGAGAAAATCTTTAATTCAAATTTCAAATTTTCAATTTATACTAATTTTATTTTATTTTTTATTTTGATAAATACTAGATAAAACCAAATCTTTTGTTAAACTGATAATGGCTTATCAGATATCCCAAAATCCCACGTTATCCACAACTCCAACTCCTAGATAACCCAAAACACTAATATATTAAACCCACTAAAACACGTTCCCTCAACCAGAAAACTTCCACTAGTCATACTCCAGCAAAACTCATGTAAAAACCCGTCTACTATATCACAAACCATTGTCAAAAAAAAGAGAGAGAGAGATAGAGACTTCTAAGTTCATATTCCAGTTCCTTTCCTTGCAAATTATTCACAGCCAAGGTAAATTGCCCAAAATATTTCTTTAGTTCTATTAATTTTTTCACCCAAGTTTCGTCAGCCACAACCGAGCCCGCTGCCACCGTCAGTCACCACCTCCGAACCCCAATCCCAAAACCCCTTCAACTGCCGCACCACGAGGACTCCGAGGTAATACTTATATTTTTTTCTACGACATGTTGTATTATGAAATGTGAGCTTTATGTCATGTATTATGCGAAAATGTTATTTCATGAGACTTGAGTCTTATGTCAATGTCATTTATTACGAAAAAATGCATATTTTTAATGTTGAGAAATGATATATGTATTCATTTTACTATGCTTTGAACTTAAGAAATTTCATGATATTTAAAAATTTTCTATGGGCCTGATATATAGTTAGATGGCTGGGCCTCACGAGACCGCTAGGAAGTCTATCATTTGTTCCGCAGTCCTAAAAATGAGGCATATTAGAGAATTTAAGAATTATGAGATGTTGGACAATCATGATTTGGGAGGCCACATTCTTGCAATGGGAAGGATGTGGGCCATGGTAAAACAAGATGGAGTCTCCGACTATGTTGCGTCATGTAGGCGATGGACACTTTGCCCCCAAAGTGGGAACCTCGTGCGAGAGCTCTCTTTTCTTCGAGGAGCGACCTTCACCTACACGCAGATCCTCCCATCATCAGCTTTAATGACTTCTCTGCTTCTTTGTATGGGATGTGGTCAAGCAGAGATAAGCGAGCGGAAGATCGGATGGAAGAAGATCCGAAGAGGAACATGGGATGAAAACTCAAAGAATGCTCGGTGATTTAGCGTAGTAGTTAGGATATCTTTCTAGTTCAGCAATTTGTTTTCCCTTTCCTAGTTGTTTTTCATATTAGTGCACTATACCTCTTGAAGGGTTTCGAATTGATTATAATGGAAATGTTTTCTTTTATATTATGGATGTCTTATCTAGTGATGTTTCATCTAGTGATGAGTTAGCTTATAAACTATATTTTTTACTTAGAATGCATACCTCAGATGAGTTTATTAAGTTATGATTACACTTTGACTATAGGAAATTGATTCGAGGACGTAGATTGGGAGCCCGAGGTGCTGCTGATACTAATAACAATGTGAACCAAAACAATGAAGCAAACCCATTACCGGCATGGAACCGAGGGAATATCGAGAATGATCACACATTCAACCAAGCACAGGCATTAACTCAGGCCCAAGTGGTGGAGCAGTTTCGCTGCTTCACACCACTGAGCTTTAATGAGCAAGAAGGACCTGCCTATGTGGACGAATGGTTTGTATCACTGGAACATACTTTCGAATTAATTGGGTGTACTGAGGCACAACGCATCCTTTGTGCTCAGTACCAACTGGTACAAGATGCAGGACGTTGGTGGATGAGCTATTGGAGACTAAGGCCTGCTGAGGAACGAACAACCCTAACTTGGGAGGGGTTTAAAGAGATAGTGATGGAGAAGTACTGTCCCCAACATTATCGGGAACAGATGGAGCGTGAGTTTTGGGATATAAAGCAAGAAGGGATTTCTGTTACAGAGTACGAGAGGAAGTTCAACCAAATGAGCTTTTTCGTGGAATATATGTTCGATATAGACCGTAAACGAGCGCTAAGGTTCCGAGCGGGTTTACGGCCAGGGATACGCCACATTGTGGCAAGCCATGGGTTCTATCGTATGCAGATACAATATTCCGTGCTCAAGAGATTGCTGCCAGTAAGGAGCTAGACCGGCAACAAACAGGGAATTTGGGAAAACGGAGCTAGAACGGAAACCAGGACAATAACTAAAATCAGAATAAACAGGCAAGGACTGACGCGAGACTGGGGCCTAAACCCCAAACTGGTAAACCGTTGTGTGCAAAATGTGGGAATAATCATAATGGGGAGTGTCTGGTGGGACAAAATAAATGCTACTGGTGTAAGATGCCAGGACATTCATCATGGGATTGCCCCACTCAGGAACAGGGAAGGAAAGGGCAAGGCTCTGGAGGACAGGTTCGAGTATATGCTATGACCCAAGGGGAAGCTGATCAGAACCCTGGCACAATGTGAGGTATGTTAAATGTATTTGGAATACATGCTTTAGCGTTATTTGATACGGGTGCCACACACTCATTTATGTCTTCGAGATTTCATAATATGATTGGACATAGTGACATTAGGATCGATTTGAGCCTCTTGTGATTAGTTTGCCTTCTAGTAAGACAATTTTCACTGATTTGATCATTAAGGATGTGACGCGTTGACATAGGGGAAGGGATCTCAAAGCTAATTTATATGTAATTGATATGAAAGATTTCAATATAATATTTGGTATGGGTGGCTTAGTAGATATCGGTGACATCCGATTGTCGGAAAAGGAAGTGACACTACATTTAGGGAGAAGAAGAAATAAAGTTTTCGGGACTAAGACTAGGATTGTGCCTAGAGTTATATCACCAATGAATGCTTTGGCCTTGCTGAAAAAGAAAAATTGTCAAGGATATTTGGTGAATATTGTCGGAACTTCAACAACTGAGTTGACACCAAATGACATTCCTACAGTCCGGGAATTTGTGGATGTCTTTCTGAAGAGCTACCAGGTGTACCGCCAAACCGACAAGTGGAGTTCTCCATCGATTTGGTACCCGGAGCGGCACCAGTATCTAGAGCACCCTATCGGATGGCGTCGAATGAACTACAGGAGCTAAAAGATCAAACACAAGAACTGTTGGAAATGGGATTTATTCGCCCAAGTGTGTCACCATGGGGCGCGCCAGTCCTATTCATGAAGAAGAAAGACGGATCACTTGAATGTACATCGATTACTGAGAGAGTTGAATCGACTTACAGTGAAGAATAAGTATCCATTGCCGAGGATCGAAAATTTATTTGATCAACTTCAAGGAGCTAGTGTGTTCTCCAAGATCGATTTGAGATCTAGGTATCACCAATTGAAGGTAAAGGAGTGTGACATTCCGAAAACGTCATTTAGAACCCGCTATGGGCACTATGAGTTTGTAGTGATGCCGTTTGGTTTGTCTAATGCCCCAACAGTCTTTATGGACTTGATTAATAGAGTATTTCACCCTTACCTAGATCAATTCGCCATAGTCTTCATAGATGACATATTGATATATTCGAAGGATAAGGTGCAACACGAGGAGCATTTAAGGATTGTATTGGAGACACTTCGCAAGGAGAAGTTATATGCGAAGTTTAAGAAGTGTGAATTCTGGTTGGACCGAGTCGTGTTTCTCGGACACGTGGTTACATCACAAGGAATCGAAGTTGACCTGTTAAGGTTGAAGCGATGCTTGATTGGAATGTACCTAAGAATGCGAGTGAGGTGTGGAGTTTCTAGGTCTAGGCTATTACGGAGGAAGGTTCATCGAGGGATTCTCTAGGATAGCCATGCCTATGACTCGGTTAACGAGAAAAGGGGAGAAGTTCGAATGGACTCAGAAGTGCAAGGAGAGTTTTCAGGAGTTGAAAGGTAAACTAACTTCTGCCCCTGTACTGACAATTCCTAATCCTACAAAGGGATTTGTCATCTATAGTGACGCATCGAAGCAAGGTTTGGATTGTGTTTTGATGCAACACGGCAAAGTTGTGGCTTACGCCTCAAGATAATTAAAGACGCACGAGTTGAATTACCCCACCCATGACCTGGAGTTGGCTGATGTGGTGCACGCATTAAATATATGGTGACACTACCTATATGGAGGGAAGTGTGAAATATTCACGGATCACAAAAGCCTTAAATATCTTTTCACTCAGAAGGAGTTGTATATGAGACAGAGAAGATGGTTAGAACTGGTAAAAGACTACGACTGCACCATTCAGTACCATCCGGGCAAAGATAACGTAGTAGCCGATGCCTTGAGCCGAAGGACCAGAGGAGGGTTAGCTTCTATCTCACAGAGCAAGAGCAGTCGGCAAGAGAGTTTGCCAAACTAGAGATTGAAGTTATTGAGCCACCAAATGGTACGAAAGCCATTTTGACATCATTGGTGGTGTAACCCACCTTAAGAGATAAGATTAAGGAGGCCCAACCCCACGATAAGTTTTTGTGCAAGATGAGGGAACATGTACAAGCTGGAGACATCGAGGGATTCAAGGTAACTGGTGATGATGTTTTGACATACTAAGGAAAGATTTGTGTCCCTAAGAACGAGGCACTTTGGAAGGAAATTTTGGAGGAGGCGCATAATACTCCCTACACAGCTCATCCGGGAGGTACAAAAATGTATAATGACTTGAGGAGGTTTTTCTGGTGGAGGAGTATGAAAAGAGATATCGGGGATTTTGTAGAGAAGTGTTTGGTTTGCCAGCAAGTTAAAGCAGAGCACCAACGACCGTCGGGTTTGCTTAAACCGTTGGAAATCCCAGAGTGGAAGTAGGAACATATAACTATGGATTTTGTGGTTGGACTACCACAAACATTAAGAAAGAATAACGTGGTATGGGTCATAGTGGATCGATTGACCAAGTCAGCACATTTTCTGCCAGTGCGAATGAGTTTTAGTATGGATCAGTATGCCAAAATCTACATTAAGGAAATTGTGAGGCTACACGGGGTGCCAGTTTCTATCGTGTCGGATAGAGATCCGTTGTTTACATCGAAGTTCTGGAGGAGTTTGCAAGAAGCGTTGGGAACGAAATTGAGATTCAGTACAACCTATCATCCGCAGACCGATGGGCAGTCCGAGAGAACTATTAAGATGTTAGAGGACTTGTTGGGAGCATGTGTACTGGATACGGGGGAAAGTTGGGAAACTATGTTTCCATTGGTGGAATTCGCGTACAATAACAGTTACCAAGCAACGATTAAGATGGCTTCGTATGAAGCATTATACGGGAGAAAGTGTAGGCCCCCTTTATATTGGAGTGAAGTGGGAGAAAGGAAGATTTTGGCACCGGAGTTGATCGAACAAATAGTGGAAAACATCTCAGAGATCCGAGATAGAATAAAGGTTGCTCAAGATAGACATAAATCCTATGTGGATAAGCGCATAAAGGACATACAATTTGAGGTTGGTAACAATGTGTTTTTGAAAGTGGCTCCGATGAAGGGAATTATAAGATTGGTAAAAAGGGAAAACTATAGCCTTGTTATATTGGACCGTTTGAGATACTAGAAAGAGTTGGGGACTTGGCGTATCGTATGGATTTGCCACTAGACTTATCAGGGGTACATAATGTGTTTCACGTATCAATGCCGAGGAAATATGTATTTGACCCCGGTCACATTGTTAACTACAAGGACCTACACATAGGTAAGAATTTGTCGTTCGGAGAAATGCCTATAGCTATTTTGGATCGTAAAGTGCACGGGTTTAGAAACAGAGATGTGGTTTTTATCAAAGTACAATGGAATAGACACTAGAAAAATGAGGCAATATGGAAAAGAAAAGAGGAAATCAAATCCAAGTATCCCATTTTCTTTGATCAAGGTATGTAACCAAAATTTCGTCCTCGAAATTTTTGTTTGAGGTTGGTAGGATGTAATACCCCAATTTTAGCAATTTGGGTTTTAGTATTTTTTTTAGACTTCTAGGATTTTAATTATTGGCCCAGTGTAGAATTTTAGTAAAAAGTCCAGTCTTGATAATATTGACAGGCCCATTTATAAATTTATATTTTTATTTTATTTTCAAGAGCCCATATCCAGTTTCTAAAAGACTTAAAAATATGGAGAAAATCTTTAATTCAAATTTCAAATTTTCAATTTATACTGATTTTATTTTTTTATTTTGATAAATACAAATAAAACCAAATCTTTTGTTAAACTGATAATGGCTTATCAGATATCCGAAAATCCCACGCTCTCCACAACTCTCCACAACTCCAACTCCTAAATAACCCAAAACACTCGATATATTAAACCCACTAAAACACGTTCCTCAACAGAAAACTTCCACTAGTCCTACTCCAGCAAAACTCATGTAAAAACCCGTCTATTATATCACAAACCATTGTCAAAAAAAGAGAGAGAGAATTCCTTGCAAATTATTCACAACCAAGGTAAATTGCCCATAATTTTTCTTTAGTTCTATTAATTTTTTTTCACCCAAGTTCCGTCGACCACACAGTGAGGCCCGCTACTCTAAGTCGTCACCACCTCCGAACCCCAATCCCAAAAACCCCTTCAACCACCGCACCACCACCCCGCCATCGAACTGAAATACCAAAATTCCAGAAATTTTGAAACTCTTGAAAAACTCGGAAAAATTTGAAAATCATCGAAAAATATTCGAAACCGGAAATATTTGAAACCCATCGGAAATACCGAAACCGAAACTTCCCAAGACCGGAACCCGAATCATAAGCCCAAAACCCAAGTCCCAAGCCAATCGTTGCCTTTACCTCTATCGCCCCCCAAATCCAATTTCGTCGACTGTTTACGGTTTGAGAGAGAAGTGAGGCGAGAGAGAGTGAGACTCAGAGAGAGATGCAATATGGAGAGGGAGGATTGAGGGAGAAAAATCTGGAAATATTTTCTGTTGGTAGAGAGAGTGAAGTGAGACAGGGAGTTCAGAAGGAAAAAAGAAAAGAAAAGGAAGAAGATGAGATGATGATGAGAGACGAGGGCTTGAGAAGAAATTAGAGGGTTGACTAATGAAAACTGAGAGTGAGTGCAGAGGAGGATTTAGGGAAAAGGAGTGATATGGGCTTTCTTTTGGGCCTTTCAAATTGCTATTATATCCCATCATTCCTTGATGTATAAGACCAAACAGATTTCATCTTTTTTTTTTTTCAATATCCAACATTTCAGCTTGACTATCCAATTCGAGTTGACCGAACCTGATGGTTCAATCTTATTTATGTTTTCAAATATCCTTTCAAACCCACTCTTTCTGTAATTATTATTTTTAAGTTAAGATTTTTCTAAAAACCATTAATTAAGTTATATTATTTATTTGTAGGAGGTTTTTCTTACAAGGTCTAGATTTTCAAGCGAGCACGGGTTTGGTATTTTTTGCACTTTTTTTGAGGTGGGGTTTATTGCTTTTGTTTATTTTAAATGCCATGTTTTAACTGTTAGTTTCATGTTTATGATAAATAGGGGTAAATTTAATTTGCCCCCAAACTAGACGTAATTTTCTACATTGCCTACTTAATTTTGAATTGTTCTACTTTACCCCCTGAACTTTGTAAATTGTTACGATTAGCCAAAAATTTACGAAAATACCCCTCTGAATTTGATAGTTTGTTTCCGGTTTGCCCCCTAAACTTCAAAATCGTTGCGCCTTACCTCTTAATTTATAAATTCATTATATCTTTTATATTTACTCCTCTTTGGGTTTTGCGATCCAATAAATTGGTATCGGAACCAGGTTTATGAAGAAATTTTAGTTATATTTATTATATTTATGTAATTAACAATTGGTGAGGAAAATTTCTCGAGAATATGGATGCGGATAATTGTCAAGTTGTTTTACCATACGGGAATATCGTCAAATTTTGACGATGTATGCATAAGAATACAGGACAAGATAGCATATTGGAACAACCAATATGTTGAAAAAAACGGCAGCGAGCCGATAGGAAAACCTTGAGACACTGCGAAAGACAAACAACATATTATGTGAGTTTCCTAACGGTAAATCAGATATTATATGTTGATCTGATGAATCATCAGGAAGAAGTCCATGAGAATGCTCATCAAAATCATGATTTCGATGGAGTACAGCATGGAACGAGATATTTTCAGACACATCTAAGATCTCAAAAGATATTAGGGAAGTCCAGAAGATGGTGCAGAATTATGGCAACCGTCATATTCATTTACCTACACAAGTTCATCAGATCCAAAACCAGATGGAGACAATGGTGAAATATCAGAAGGAAACTCTTGAAATCCTTCATGATATTCAAAAACGAGTCAAGAACCTAGAGGACATACCAAGTTCATCCGGAGAAAAGAAACGTATTGATTTCGGGACATTACCCTATTTACACCAAAAAGGGAAACCAACCGAAGTAATACAAAAAATGACAGATGATGAAAAGCTTATCGCTATCATCAAAGGAAAATCCGTCATAGATCAAAAGTGATGGAAATGGAAAAAATGAATCTTAAAGATCTACATGACCTTGTGGAATCCTTCGCAGGATTAGGAATTATAGATTTAAAGATGAACACAGGAGATGGAACAGCTTTGGTTACCTATGACCCAAGGTAGACCAATTCCACCACCGCCACCAGTACATCCCAACGTCGCAGAAAGTGCAGATTCAAATCATGGAACCCAGGACGAGAGAATGCATCACATTGGAGATTTTACCACAGGGAATGAACCACTTTCAGGAATAAGAGCAAAACCACCTCTTGCGGGAACTCGACAACCTTCTAGAAAGCTAAATGTTTAAAACGCCTTATGGAAGATCACATCTCGACCCAATACATCCATATGGGTTAATGTTAAATCACGGATATCCCAAATTTTAAAAATCGAAGTTCTCGTTGATGAATGAGCATCGCCTATGAGGATTGCAAGAGTACCCTTGATCTTACGAAAGATTCCTTCATTTTACTCCCGAAATGAGTCTTGGGGATCCGTAAGGATTGCATGGGATATGGTGAAGCAAGTATGAAAAGCGCATCTGCAGGAGAATCACTAAAATGAATTGTCGATGATATGACAAAATTATTCAAAATCCATTTTATCGGCATAGGTTACTTTGAGGGATTAGAAGAAGAAAAAAGAAAAAGATATAAACAAGCCCTCTACATCCTCGAGTTACATGATATTTGTCATATTGACGAATATATCAAGTTGTTCACTGAGTATTGGTGGAAGTCGAAGATTGGAGACAAAGAAGCTTCACAGCTATTCTTTGCAAAAATTCTAAGTCCCTGCAGAGAAATGTTTATCAGGGAATACAAGGATGCAACGGATTTAGATACCGTGGCTAGAAGAATGTCTTTCTTGAAGGCCAAGTTATCTGAATGGTGCTACCAAGCAGCACTATATCGGAATTACAAGAGATTACGAGGAATTAATAAATCAGTTCCTCTGTGTTGCGTAGACGATGATATCCCAACAGTGGTGGGAGGTCAATTGAGGCGGCATAAGAAGAAGAAAGAGAGAAGCCATCCATATCGTTGGGGAAGCAACAACAAAAGAAGTAGGTCTTAATGGAGACCTAGAAGGTTCTGGTCAAAACAAAAAGCCCGGAGTTACAAATCAGGGCAAAGACCAGCACCAAGCCGGAGTAGAGTCTCATCATCAGGTTCAAATCAAGCAAGTACCAAGTGAGAACCACAGGGAGAAGAACTTTCAGGCGAACTCATACCAGAGCTAATGAAAGTTTCAAAGATTGTAATTGTTAGATAAATGTTTTTATCATGATTTTGATGATTTTGTTTTTATACCAAAACAATGTTTTTAAATGTTGTTCAAATACTCCTAAATGATTTAAATTATTTCTACTAATTTTTGAGTATTTTTCAAGTTTATTTTCGACAAAAAATTGGACAACACTTTTGATGATTTTATGTTAACTGTTTTTACATCAAAACAATATTTCTAATGTTGTCCAAATACTCCCGATCGGTTTAAAATATTTTTACTAATTTTTCAGAGTATTTCTTGAAGTTTATTTTCGACAAAAATTGGACAACACTTCTGTCTCGTGTGCAACCGGTCGCCTTATAGGGCAACCCGTATCTGAAAGTTTTGCAAAACAGAAAACTTCATGTTTGCTGAAAATAGTGAGGTCAATCGGTCACCCTATATCCCTGAAGTTTGGTTCGAATTTGCAAACTTCTCTTTATTGATTTTTTGAAGAAGCGGATCGGTCCACATAGGGGGAGACCGGTTGGACACCCCGTCGACCAGTCCCCCTGTGTATTTTTGGTGAAAAATACTTTCAAAATTTATCTCTGCGCGACCGGTCGCTATAGGTTTTTGACAACAAACTATCCGTTGAGTTTGCAGACAGCTTTTCCTTAAATTATGGGGTTGATTTCTAACAGCTATAATCTTAATTTTAATTGCATTTTTTTTTGTAGAAATCAGTCCCCAAGAGGGGTCTATCCATGATCAATCATCTCCTATAAATAGAGGAAGATTTGAAGCAACACAACAACAGAGAAAACTACAACACAACAAGATACATTCAAGCAAACACTTTTATTTTTCTATTTCAATATTCTTGTTGTAATAGCCTAAGGTCTTACACTTTCACATCTTGAGGTCTAGGCTTAATTCTTGATTACACTTGCACTCAAATTTGTATTGTTCATTATAGAGTTGTAATCTTGAATTTTTGTGGTCATCATTCAACACAAGATATCCTTGTGAGTGTTAGCATGGTAAGAACACACTTGGGTGATCTAGGTGTTAAGTGCAAGAAGATTGTGGAAATCTTCTTATTGAAGAGTGTGGTGCTCTTTGAGGTGTTGAAGAATTTGGTGTTCTTCAAGGTTGAAGATTGTGGTGATCTTCACAAGGTGCCATTGAAGGAAGATTATGGTAATCTTCTAGGGAGATTGTGGTAATCTCCAAGGTGGTGTTGAAGAAGAGTGTGGTGCTCTTCAAGGTGATGTTGTAAGGTGTTGTTGTATTAATTGTGGTAATTAATGAAATTCTTTTTCTTTTGAAAACCCATCCCGGATATATTGGGGTGGTAGAGCACGTAGTCCCTAGGTGGGGTGAAGCTCTATAAATCAACGCGTGTTGTTTACTTCCGCACTTTTATTCTTGTCTTGGCTTATTTGATTGAAAAAGAGGGCATAATCGAAAATGGAGATAATCTATTCACCCCCTCTAGATTATCGTGGCCGCTTGGACTTACAAGTGGTATCAGAGTCAAACTCTTTGGCAAGCTTGTTACACATCGCGAGTAAAGATGAACGATCAATGGCTACGAATGAAGTCTACCGTATTGGCGCCTCCAGCAACAAGCCACCTCTATTTGATTCCAAAAAGTATACATTTTGGAAAGAAAGAATGGAATGTTATTTACAAAGTTGCGGGTTCGATATTTGGAACACGGTCATCAATGGAGAATCTATTCCGATGAAAGACACACCTCACACCTCCAAAGTCCTCAAGAAGCTCAATGATGAAGAGAAGAAAATCATCTCCTTAAATGGTAAAGCTCTTAATATTATTTATTGTTCACTTACCATTTCGGAATATGATCATATTGTAGGAATTCGATCGACACATGAAGTATGGAGAAAACTAGAAGAAGTATATGCAAATGAAAGGAGCTATTCAAAAGCATCTCTTTTCAATTGGATACAACATCAAATCCAACAACAAAGGGATGAGCCCTACAACTTCCGACAATGAAGAAAGTCGAACAATGTCTTATGGGCATCGAAGAAGGAAATGAGGTACGCTCTAAACGCTTTACTTCTTATGATAATGAATTACAAAAATGATTATAGTGATTTGCAAAATGATTTTGATGAGCTTCAAAATGAATTCCAAAGCTTGCTTGTTAAATACAAAAATTTTAAAAAGGAATTCAATGTCTTGAAAAATGATAAGGATAGCTTATTTACTTCATGAATCACTTTCATGTGCTCACACCACCACTTCGATAAGGTTAGAACCTTGAAAAGGAAAATAGTAATCTTGTTGAGGATATTAATTGCATGAAAAAAGGATTTATCAAAATTTAACTTGAGTACCGATAAAATGACCAAAATTGTTGATGCTCATGATTGTGTTAATTTGAAACTAGGACTTGATCATAAGCCTAATATTGTTAATCATATAAAAGAATCAAGTCTTTAAAAGCATGTTGGTCATTATGCTCCTAAAATTATTACTTATTTTTATTGCGGTAAAAAGGGTCACACGGCTAATTCTTGTCGAGCTAGAAATAGCTCTAATTATTATCGAGACTAAAAAGTATCAAAGCTAATCCTAAAGGACCCTAAACACTTGAGGGTACCACAAAATAATGTCATATTAGGTACCCAACTAATAACAATCAAAGAAAATTCATAGCCAAGAAGACACCAAATGTCCATATCATTTGATCAAAAGGGAGAAGACATTACCACAATGAATTTCAGAAGAAATATTATCAACAATGGAAAGACATTACCCATGAAAATGGCGTAATTGGTAAACCGTATCTCCTATTTTAAATATGTATTGTATTTTTATGCATATTTTTATTTGTGCCTTAATTGTCAAAATGATTTTTCAAATTTTTTTAGGTCTCTATATTTTTTGTTTTTTAAATCTTTTGAAAGGAGACCTTGCATGATGTTTTAAATCTCTTGTGCATTTACTATGACTATTGTGATTTATTATCTCTTATGGATTTTTATGGCATAAGCATACTTGTGACATATATTATTGCTTGAGCCTACATTTGTATCATTATGTGTTGTGCAAGAATGTTTGAGAATTATGTAGGATATATATATTTCTTCATCTTCATCAAGAATCTTAAACTATCGAAATCTGCTCACCATTGTTATTATCTCATAGACTCGATATATTTTTGCCATTTGCCTATGTGCTTGATTTTCAAGATATTTAAAAGTATCTCATATAAGTGTCATTAAAAAGGATTTTTGATTTTTGAGGCACTATTCGATAAAACTTTTTATCGAGAGCATTGTAAAGGATTATAATTTATTTTATAAAACATTTGATTTTTATCCTCCTCCTTTAAGTTATGCATTTTATTGCACATATTCATGCTTTTATTCTTGGATGCTTTTGTCAAAGCTCTTTCTCAAATACTTCTTATAAATGAGGTCTCAACTATATCTTTCTCGGATTTTCAAATTTCAAAAGAGACCTTATATAGCTCTCCATAAACATATTTGGACATGTTTTATGAAACTCTTGATGATTTGTTTTAAAGCATAGTATGTGTTACTTGTTATAGTGTCTCTATTATTCGATATCACTATGCTCTTGTGCAGATCTTGTTAAGATTTTGCGGGAATTTTCCGTATTTGAACAAGCTTGACCAAGGCAATATTGTTCAAAACAAGGTAAGAAATTCTCTAAGTTGATCAAGATGAGCATGATGGGGAGCTCAACTTCTTCCTTGGACTTCAAGTTAAACAATGCAGAAGAAGGTGGTTATATTTCAATCAAAGTATACAAAAGAACTTTTGAAGAAGTTCGGCATTGAAGAAAGGAAGAATCCGTCTCTACTCTATGGAAACTGCATCATGATTGATTAAGTTTTGAAGGGCATATTCGTCAACAAACATATTCGAGGTATGTTTATCACGTTTATTACTCCGTAAGACTGTTCATTTTATGTCTTCATGCTCGACTTAAAACTATCCCAGCGAATCTCATTAAAAGTGTCGTTAAAAGAAATTTTTCAAATATTTGAAAGACACTTTCTTATGGCTTGTTTATCCAAAGTTTTAAAACATTTACATTTTTCAGGATAACAAGTCATTGATAACCATTTCTCAAAATATGGTTCGTTATAAGCAAGAACTAAACATATTGAGATTCGATAACTCGTTAACAGGGATTATGTTTCTAAAAACGAAAAATTGAGATGTGTTTAAGTCCGTCTCAAGGATAACTTCATGGACATTTATTTTTAATCGTTAATCGACGAGTCTTTTTGCCTCATTTCGAGCTTGTTTAGATATAATATATATTGAATAGGTCTACGTTGCATTTAAACGCGTTTTAAAAACTTAGGGGTAAAAATCGGATTTTTGGTTCAAGAAATTCGAGAACCTCAAAAAGAGCTCCAGGGCATTTGAGAGGGGACCGATCACCAACACTTCGCCATGGGTCGGACCCCTTGACCGGATCGCTTGAAACAAGTCTGAGTTTAAATTGGTTATGTCCCAGGGCTTAGTCTATTTCATGCGTTTTCACTATTTTTCACACCCTTTGCAAATTTCACACAATTCACTCAAAATGATTTCTTTCTTGTAAACTATACATTTTTGAGTTTATATTATTGTTATAGCATCTAAATGATACCCAACCTCTCCGATTGGTGGTAAGTTCTTTTTTATCTCAATTGGTTTTGAACCTACGAGAATGTGCTTAAATCTTTGATATATTGATGGAATCCTTATATTCTTATGTTGGTATGATGATTGTTGTTGGATGATATTTGTAAAATTGCATTTTGGTGATGAAAAAATTGGCTTGGTTATTTTTACAAGGGGCTGTATACATCTTCTATATTATTTGACACCGCCGAGTTGTTGAAAAAATGTTTCTATGAAAAAATTCATCGCCTACATGATTCTCTTGATTTCAAAAATCTTATATATTTATAGAGATCATGTTTTGTCATTCAAATGAGCTTTTACAAATCAAATGATCAATTTTTCCTCTTATTTGGATTATAAGCTTCAATGTTCAAATAGCTCGATAAATCGGTTAAATTGCGCACTTTGATATGGATATATGATGTTTTTATCGTGCTAACATTCTTTTTGATGATTCCAAAGGGGAGAAACAAGTAATAAGCTCTTTTAGCTCAAAGAAGTAATATAAGCTCGCAAAAGAAGCTATAAGTTGTGGCTATTAAAAGCGAAGTTGTGGTTCATCATAGTCCATTTGTTGTATTGTGGATTCATTTCTTTGTCTAATGATGTTTTGTTGATGGGGGAGCTTATAAGCTCTTATCTTAAGATCAATATGTAAAGCTGAGCTTTTAGCTTCCGATTGATTGCTTGCATATTACTCTTTATGGTTGTGCATGTTGATAGGGAGCGTTTGTTAAATGTTTTTGTATATCTACTCAGTGTGGAATGTTGTCGCCTCAATGAGAATAGTTTATTTTTAACAGGTAAATTGTTTTGTCTTCAAAATCGACCTCTTTAAATTGTTTTGTTTGTAATCATAAAAAAGGGGAGTTTGTTAGACAAAATGTTTTTATCATGATTTTTGATGATTTTATTTTTATACCAAAACAATGTTTTTAAATGTTGTCAAAATTTACTAAATGATTTAAATTGTTTCTAATTTTCCGGAGTATTTCTTCAAGTTTATTTTCGACAAAAAATTGGACAATAATTTTGATGATTTTTATGTTAATGTGTTTTTACATCAAAACAATATTTCTAATGTTGTCAATACTCCCGTCGATTTAAAATATTTTACTAATTTTTCGGAGTATTTCTTGAAGTTTACCGACAAAAAATTGGACTGACATACGTCTCTTGTGCTGTAGGTAAGCGCATAGGGCAACATGATATCTGAAAAGTTGTGCGGAACAAAGAACTTCATGTTTCTTGAAAATAGTGAGATCGGCCAGGTCACCTATAGAGCGATAGAGGTGTCATCGGCGTCGACCTATAGAGGCGGCCGTGGTTTAGTTGAATTGCAAACTTCTCTGTGTTAATTTTGAAGGCGGACCGGTCCACAGAGGCGACCCGGTCGGACACTCCCATCGGCCGGTCCCCTTGTGTATTTTTAGTGAAAAATTTCAACTATCTCTGTGCGCCCAGGTCGCTATAGGTTTTTGAAGAAAATATCCATTGAGTTTGCGAGACAATTTTTCCTTAAATTATAGGGTTGATTTCTATGACTATAATCTTGATTTTAATTGCATTTTTTGTAGAAATCGAGTCGAAGAAAGAGAACTATCCGCTGATCGATCATCTCACGCATAAATAGGAAAGATTTGGAAAGCGACCACAGCAAGAAGAAAACTTCTGACTTCATGAATGCATTCAAGCGAAACACTTTTAATTCTTCTATTTCAATATTCTTGTTGTAATAGCAGCACTAGGTATTACCTTTCGCATGTTGAAGATGCAGGGCAATTATTGATTACCTTTGCACTCAAATTTGTATTATTCATTATCGAAGTTGTAATCTTGAATTCTGTGGTCATCATTCAAATACAAGATATCCTTGTGAGTGTTTTCTCGTAAGAACACACTTGGGATGATCTAGGTGTTAGGTCGCGAGAAGATTGCGGGTGATCTTCTTATTGAAGAGTGTGGTGCTCTTTGAGAGTGTTGAAGAAGAATTTGGTGTTCTTGAGTTGAAAGATTGTGGTGATCTTCCTGAGGTGCGGCTTGAAGGAAGATTGCGGGTAACCTAAGCGGTACAGTTAAGAGTGCGCCTGCGATGTTGTGCGGTTGTATATGTTGCTGTGTATTAATTGTGGTAATTAATAATTTTTTTTTCATTTTCAAAACCCATCCCGGATATATTGGGGTGGTAGAGCACGAGGGGTCCTAGGTGGGGTGAAGCCTATAAATCGACGCTGTTGTTTACTTCCGCACTTTCTCATTCTTATCTCGGCTATTCGACCAAAGTAGGCATAATCGAGAAAATGAGACAATCTTTTCTACCCCCTCTAGATTTTTGTAGCCGCTGGACGCATACTACTGACATGCGGAGCAAGAGGGCATATTTCAACAATGCCTGCAGAACTTAAATGAGTGAATGATAATGCTGAACACTGGGACTAAGAAGCTGCCTTATTATCAAGATTTGATCCAGTGCGTATCAATTTGAGGATATACCCTAGATGAAAGCATCTATGAAGAAGATATCTATTCTGATTTATGGAAGTGGGAATCTAATTTAGAATCGGAGGAAGAAGAATTTCTTCAAGAAACGACAGATGATATGTCACATTTCTTCACACTACTTTGTTTCTTTGGCAAGATTTTATGAGAATTATAGAAGACCAAAGCTTCAGATATGTTATGGATTTACAATTGGAGCTATGGAGAAGGCCTTGATAAAATTGGGTTTCGTAATAGAAAGCACCAAATTATGCACAGAGTAATCCATCGGAGAATTTGCCATCCCAACGGAATTCACCGGTAACCTGGACGAGATGCCAGCTGGTCTCCTTGCGCAGAAATTCAGAGACCGTGCCACGGGCCAAAAGGATGTTGCCAACACACTTTCATGGTTTCATATTGGAGCCATAAGAGTTATTATTAAGGCAACATTCATGAATGAATGATTCGCCACTAAATTCCGCTATGTTCGGATAAAATGAATTCACATCTCAAGGATTCGTGCCTTGAGTGTGTTACAGTGAAATTATATGCAGGAAAATTCGCATTTAATGTCTATCATGAGTCTGCATACAATTTGGGGAGGGATCGAGATTTCTAACATAGTTCTAACCCTTCATCAAGATTTTAAAAGAGTCGATTTGATGAAAGTTAAGTGAATGTGAATTTACTCATCGTGATACAAGATTTTATGCTCTCTTTGAATACACATCATTCGTGAGGTATTTTGAGAAAGGAATTTATTGAAGTCCCAAAAATCTTTGAGAATCTCAAGCGTAGTTCTACCAAAAATCATTGAGTCTCTAACTATAAAGGAGAGATTATGATAATTCAAGATCAACCAAGCCTTCAACAAAAGCTCAAGTCCCCGTAGTTGAGCCACAAAGGATGTCTTTCCAACAAGATATAATGATAAAATGAGTCAGTCGATGGAAAAAAGAGACCATTAGAAGGGAATGCATCCCGTATGTTTTCTGTAACATAAGAGAGATGAAATTCCCGTATGATGCGAGAAGTTGGAAGTGAACATTCGACATCACTCAAAAGGATAATATTTTTCCTTGTGATGTTCTATATTATCTCCAACAACCGATGGCCTGGAAGGTATCATGAATCCTCAAGATATGTGAAATGCCTGAGCTTAACTGCCACAGAGAACAGAAAATCCTGTGAGCAAATGAACATTTGGGATTGGACAATTTTCTAGAGGATCATAAACCTTGGGAAAGACATAAGAAGGAATGGAGTTCACATGGCTGGATAAAAGATACGTAATCGTGATGACCACTAAATTATTCTCCATACATTTTTAATGGAATGTTATATGTTGAATACAAGGCCGAATATTTCACGCATATATCGACCTCGTGTGTTTAATACGACGTATAATGGATATTTTTCCTAAAGAAATTGGAGAAGATTTACCAGTATTGCAGTGAAGATTTCTAAAAGAGATTATTATTCTTAACAGAGGGGAATTAAACAAGGTGAATAATGATTGGAGGCGCAGCGGCACCCTACGGTATTAAAGTGGAAGACGCCACCAATCTATTTCATGATACAGAGAGATTGTGGTTACAGGGAAACAATTTCAAATATTCAACATTTACATGGTGAAAATGAGACAAGAAGTGCTTATTTTCACAACATTATGTGATCATAAGATAATTATCCTGAGACTATGGGAAGCATTTACCAAAATGCCCATTAATTTTCAGTGAACAAGCGCTGTTAATCCAACTTCAAACCCAAAGACGGCGATCAAGAAAATTGCAGAAGCATTATTATCTCACACCTGGGTTCAAACCAAGAAGGATACACAAAACTATGGATAATAACTTGTATTCATTTAGAATATGCGGGAATAATTTAGTACCGCAGAAAGCACAGAAAATCGATGATTGTGCCTAATGGAAAAACTATAGAGTGATGTTACTTATAGAAGAACAAATATCACTCGAGGATATAAAGAAAGATCAGCAATATGTAATCGAACGAAGTACAAC